>JAJJMC010025396.1:4076134-4150622 GCA_023531435.1 Papaver californicum | reverse complement strand
AGGGTTCAGCTGTTACAGAAAGGGTTCTAAGCAACAAAGGTTTAAAAGCTAAGGCAACAGGAGCAGAGCTGTAACGGTGGATATGCAACAGATACAGATGTTGCAGAGTCGTCTTCTTCGGTGATGGTGGATGAAGAACACGGCACCGGACCAGCAGCAACAGGTACCGGCGGTGATCGGAAGTGGCCGGAATTTGTCTGAATTGATCTCTAGGGATGCGTGGTTGATTTCATCGGCTTCTCTTCATATATATAGGGTCTACAAACCCTAGGGAGAGTTCTAAACCTAATAGAACTCTCCAAAACTCTCCAGAATCTTCCCAAATCCGAATCAAACATGGAATCCTTTTTCCCGTCCAAATTCACTCGGGGAACCTCTTTTTCCGGCTAAAAACTCGTAAAATTGGTTGTGTGGGTCTTGTATCAATCTCTTCTAGCTTGTGGGACACTTTGGAGTCGAAAACAACTTGAAAATCTCGTAAGATGAAGTCCACATTGAAAACAATAACTGTCCTGATGAGTCCCGATCCAGCTCGGCTGAGTTGACTCGCTGGGTTGGCCCGATCCAACTCAGCCCGATCCAAGGGTGCCCCCAATCCAAAGTGTGGGTGCCTTAATCCATTTTCCCGGGTGCCTTTAACACTTTTTGAGCCAATTTTTTCACAAATCTTTATTCTTCTAATGTTCCTAAAAAAGCATAAAAACACGTAATAGACGCAATATCGAATACTAACTCACTAGAAACTAAGGTGCAAATTAGACACTAAAATGTGTCTATAAGTCAGATAAGAAAATCATGAGTTTAGAAGAGTCTTTCTCCATGTTAGCTATGAGCACTGAAAAGTGTCAGCAATCTACTAAAAAAAGTTTACCAAATAGTAAGGAGATGGCTCATGCTAACTTTTAGGCTATTTCTGATTTACGAAACCAGGTTAGTCAGTTGAATGAGTCTTTGAGAGAAAAAGGTAAGTTCCCTAGTCAGTCACAATCCAATCCTAAAGGAGTTCATGAAGTATATTTTGGAGAGAAACTGTTCAATCGTGTGAATTTTGTTACAACTCTTAGGAGTGGAAAGGCAGTTGACAACAAGGTAACCATGCCTTATAGGGGATATACTGAAGTTCCACCTTCTACTTCCCAAAAGGATCCAGTAGATGAAGAGACTGAAACAATCTTAAAAGAGTCCAATACAGTTCCTGATAGGACTACCTTTGTGCCTAGAGCCCCATACCCACAATTGTTAGTTCTAACAAAGAAGGAGTCGACTTTTAACGAAATAATAGAACTATTTAAACAAGTGAAAATTAATACTCTGTTATTATAAGTATTTAGGTAAATCCCTACTTATGCCAAGTTCCTTAAAGATCTTTGTAAACGAAAGATAAGCTTAGTGTCCATAAGAAAGCCTTTTTAGGTGGTCAAGTAAGTCCAATCCTTATGAACCAAATATCCCCTAAGTATAAAGACCCTAGTTGTCCTACCATATCTTGTGTGATCGGTAATCACATGGTTGATAAGGCATTGCTTGACTTAGGAGCTAGTATTAACTTACTCCCATATCATGTGTACACCCAGCTAGGTCGGTAAGTGGAAATTGACCAAAATGACACTGCAGTTAGCAAATAAGTCTTTCAAAGTCCCTCGTGGTGTCATAGAGGACGTTCTTATTGAGGTTGATAGGTTCATATATCCAGTTGATTTTGTTGTTCTAGATACCCAAACTGTTCAGGACCAAAATGCTCAAATACCGGTGATTTTAGGTCGCCCGTTTTTAGCCATATCTAATGTTTTCATCAACTGTAGAACCGGACTTATGAACATATCTTTTGGTAATATGACTAATGAACTAAATGTATTTAATGTTACTAGACAACCTTCTGAGATTGATGATTTAGAAGAAGTGAATATGATTAGCACGTTAGTTCATGATCATTTGCAAGACACTTTGTTTGGTGATTCCTTAGATGAAATTGATGATACCATACTCTTAAATCAGATGCGTGACCAGTCTCTGAAACAAGCTCTCGAGTATTTTTCGGACTCCGGGGACCCTGAAATTCAAACAATAGTTTTAGGTCTATCTGTTTGTAATGATTACTCTAAGTTTGGGGGTAGTGATGATTCTTGTGATCGTCAGGTACCCCTATTTGAGGTACCCAACTTGGAACTCGAGCTTTGTGCGTCTAAGGTGTTACTTGGGTTTCTTAAGACTCCATAACCCGATCCTCCTGATATTGTCAAAGAGGAAATCCAGCTATTAGAGACCCGTCGTTCGGCTGAACCTGTTTATCTAGACACTCATATGGAATTTAAATGGGCACCCCATATAAACCTAGTTGTCTTGAAAGAAACCTTAGATAAGGTTGTGCTCAATTTGTTTATTTGTCTGATCTAGCACATATGTCTTATATTTGTATCAGCTTTATCTGGTATTGTTGACCCACAGTTGTTTCGGTTATTGGTATATGATTTTGAAAGGTGACTAGCCATTTTGTGGTATTTGATATCTGGCTAAAGACTTTAAACTTATCACTTCTTGGGAAGTAACCCATGCTTATGCAACATGGTAATATCCTTCCTTAACTCTTTTATTCAATTGGTAATAATTTCTCTTTATTCGTGCTTTTAATCATTTATCTTTAACACATTGAGGACAATGTTAGCCTTAAGTTTGTGGGTAAGGGAGAAAATTTTAGTTCAATAATGAAACTCCAAAATTTAGAAACTTGTGAATAATTCAGGATGACACTAATCATTCTAGGTAGATGGAAACAAAAATTTTGTCTATCGGAGTTGTTTGCTCAGCTAAATGGTCTATTCGTAAAAGAACAGAACTCAGGTGTTAGAAATAACATGATAGCCGTCACCATATCTCGGAGTCGTCACCATATCACATTCTGTTTTTATTTTTGCAACTTTTTTTGTTTCTCTAAGTTATTTGGTGTGGCACTAGTATCGCCTTATTGTCGCTAGGATGAAGTAGACTGATTGAGATCAAGCCTCATTATTTTTGTTAAACTTGACCAATAATTAAAAAAAAATGACACTTGGATAACAATATGTGTGTGTTCTCCCTATCTACGTCGCCTAAGAAAGCGTGGAACGCATGATCCATGGGAACTATCATGTAATCTTTTTAGAAGGAGCATGTGTTTGGATTCAAATGATCCATTCATGTTGTTGATACATTCAATAATTAGAATTAGGATTCAGACCAGTGGGTGCATATCTCAATCCATTAGGAGTCATCTTGGCATGATGTTCATAAAGATATTATGGGAAACACCATTCACCTTAGTCAACATGTGGATACTTCTATCTCCATATCCATCTTCTTAATCTATTCATGTGACTATGGGTTGTTAGATTCCGAGTATCGTGGTCCATTGTACGACTATCTGAATAGATCTTTGTTTTCATTTTTATGAATTTTAGTACGATTGAGTGCAAACTCGTGTACAACGATTGGATTCATATAGGGTAATGATTCTAATAGCCGGAGAATTTAATAGCCAACTAAATAGCATGTTTAGTGTCTACCCTCAATCTTTCACAAGTAGCTAGGCTTTGGGGTAAAAGGTTTTGTGGGTATATCTCTCGTAAACCCTCACGAGATAAAACTCGCCCACTAGGGTTACCTAGGGGGTTCAAAGGCTTGTTGCATACGCTAAGTGCAATCGCGATGCCTGCGACAGTGAGTTAGGATTTTCATTGTCTAGATTAGATTTGCTCGAGGACTAGCAAATAATAATTTTAGAGGTATTTGATAGACATATTTTTGTGTCCGATTTGATCTCAATTCGTTATATTGTTAGTACTCATTTTGTACTTATTATGGTATTTTATGCGTTTGTAGGTGTTTCTGGAGAAATAAACTTTTGTGGAAAAATTGGCTCGAAAAATGATATTTGATCCCACCGGACATGTGCTAAACACACCCCATAAATTACTAAAGGCACCCCACTTGCTAAGGGTACCCCACAAATTGATAGGGGCACTCCATCATCTCCCCTTTAACTGATTTTTTTGCGGGAAAATGATTTGAACCAGCAATGTTTTCTGGAAGATTTCTCGGAGATTTTTTGGGACTCGGTTTGATAATACCATGTTACAATAAAACAGGGGTGGTAGGTGTTTTCGAATCATAAAAAGATAGGAAATTTATTACGTGAGGATACTAGGGGATATTGGTTGTAATTATGGGAAGATATGTACAGTTAAAGGAAGTTATTTTCTAGATTATATTATTTTGATTGAGAAATATTTTTGACAACCGAGAGACGGTTAGAAGAGATAAGAAATCTTGGTGATTTGGAAGAGGAAGTAAAGAGAAGATTATTTATATTTCCTCAAGATTTAGAGGTGTATAAATAGGTTGTTGGAGTCACAGAAAGGGGATCGAGTGGTTGGGGAGGTGACAGAGGGCGAACAGAGACGAGTTAATCGAAGAATAAAGAGTTGCAGAGAAAATATTTATGCTGCTGAAAAACACGAAGAACAGAATGTTTAAAGCAGACGTTCTTTTGGAACAGTGCATTTGTAACATTTGTTTTCAGTCTGCAACGTTTGGTTTGTAACAGTTATTCTGTAACCCTTATACAACGTTGCAAATTCTCTGGGTTATTTTTTTTCTTTTTTGTAAACACCTTTTTGAGACATGAATAATTATTTACGGAGGAAGTTATTTTTTCCAATAATTATGTTGTAATATCTATTTAATTAATTTGTTTAATTCATTTTATGATTATTTGCGTTGAATCAAAATTGAAATAATGATTTTTATTAACTAGTTGTGTTTTCTCTTAATGATGCATGCTTAGCTTAGGGATCTTGATGTTCCATGTTTGCGATTAACAACTAATATTTTAAAAATCAAATATTGACAATATTTTATAATTAAATTGAATGTTTGAATTTCATGATAATTATTAATATTGAATCACATAAAAATTGGTGAATGGTGGAATCTTTAGCCTAATATTCTCTAAACTTGATATTATCTTTTTCAATTGAGTTTGATAGTTTTAATATTAGAATTTAAGTCAAAAATCAAATCTTCATAAGTCTGAGCAACGAACTTTCTTACCACTTGTCTATAACCACATCAGTTACAAACCTAATTTTACACTAAAAACACACATATAAACAATCACAACAAGTATAGTAATGAATTTAAGTTTACATACTCTCTTATGGGAGGCATTTCGTCGATTCATTCTTCGGTGCTTCTCGAATTCAACTTTCATTTTAGTTTCTTTATGATTCTAGGATTATCTTGTTCTCTTTGATAATGCTTCGTATGAACCATGTTTGTAGAAGAAGTTAATTGGCGATTAAAGTTTCTAAATCGACGATTACGATGATGAATTGATTTTAAAAAGAAAATGGAGGAAAAGGAATTGTTAGGTTTAAAGGAGAGGGAAAGAGGTTAGTTGAATTTTTGATTTATAATTCTGAAGTAGAACGAGGGCTTAGTATATTAGTTATAATACGATTTTAGGATTAGTTATTATGGAAAGTTAACTTAATATTTACACAAGTTTCTAAATTTTACTGTTGATGACCTCCGCATAGGATAAATAGTCACGGAAGATATTATCTAGCTAAACAATGGAGTACTATATATATGGACAAGTATTATCTAGCTAGGTAATCATCACATAATTAGACACAATCCATGTGAATCTCCAATAACTTCATCAACCTTCTCTTGATTGGAATTCAAGTTGTATCACGAAATGTGGGATTCTGTTGTACCGTGTTTCATATCTTTGGTTATAGTTGCTTTTACTCATTATGTGTATAGATGGAGAAATCCAAAATGCAATGGAATACTCCCACCTGGTTCAATGGGTTTCCCTCTCATCGGGGAAACAATTCAGTTTTTTGCTTCTAACAATTCCTTAGACGTACCATACCTCTTCAAGAAGAGATTCGCCAGGTAATACTGTCGACCTATACATGCATATACATACAGTTATAAATCTAGATATAGGCCTAATTAAACTCATAATACATACCTGTTGTTGATATAGGGTTACGGAGATGGACAAATGGTACCTAGCAGAACTCATTGGATTTTGTAGGTACGGGACAATGTTCCGGACTAGTTTGGCAGGTCACCCTATCGTAGTATCGTCGGATCCAGATTTTAACTACTTCATATTCCAACAAGAGCGAAAGTCGGTGGAATTATGGTACATGGATTCTTTCTCTGCAACTTTTGGCGGAGGTCTTGAATATGCAACTGATGCTCAAATTCACAAGTATTTCAGAAATGCTGTCTTGAATCACTTTGGTACTGAAGCTTTGAAAGAAAATCTTCTCCCTAAAATTGAAAGGATGTCTAACCAAGCTCTGGAATCATGGTCCTTCTATTGAAATCAAATCTTCCATTACTAGTGTAAGTATACATATAAATGCCTAACAATTCAGTACACAATGTCAATGCATGGTTTAATTTGGCTCGAAAATACGGAAAACCAAAGCAAATTGATTTTTTTTTTTTATTATTGTGTATGAAATATCTATTCTCCATTCACTGATTTGTTTAAATTTGTGCTACGTACAGTTGATCTTCGATTTAACTTCGAAGCATCTCTTCGATTATGACTCTACGAAATCTACAGAGAATCTGAGTGAGACGTTTGCGAGCCTCTTTCAAGGTCTTATGACCTTTCCAATTAACATCCCTGGTACTGCTTTTCATAGATGCATGCAGGTATGCAGTAATATAATCAATCTGCTTTGTCTCTGTCATTAATTTTCATTTTCTTCGGCATGCTAATTATAGTAGTGTTACAGATGAAGCATCTTTCTTTTTTTGGCTTATCATTATGATTTACTCCCTCCGTTTCAGGAAAAAAGTTAATTTTCATATTTGCACAATTATTAAGGCAAGATGAGAGAGAATAACTTTTATAATTTGTTTCTAGATTTACCCTAACAAAAAGTTTAATACTACATATATCTTTATAATGAGAATAATAACATTTCTTAAAATAACAAGGATAGTTTTAAAAGTTTGTTATGTTGAAAATGAAAGTAACTCTTTTGTTGAAATAAAAATTTAAAGAGAAAATAACTCTTTTCCTGAAACGGAGGAGTATTTCTTTTCTTTAATTTGATATATTAATTAGAACCAAAAGAAGGCGATGAAACTGGTGAAGGATATCCTACACACAAGACGTAATTCGCCCGAGGTGCCCCAACGTGGGGATTATCTTGATCAAGTCCTAGAAGATATGAAAGAGAGGATTTCCTAACAGATGAATTCGTTATTTACCTTATATTTGGGCTTCTTCTTGCTAGTTTTGCAACAATTTCTGCCATTGTCACTTTGGCAATGACATTTCTAACAGATCACCCTTTAGTAGTGAAAGAACTATTGGTAAGTACTATAAGAAAAAATACTATAGTTAGGTATGTTCAGTGTATAGTATCCACTGGCTTCTTGAACCAAATCTAGTTAGTTGCTAAAATTAATTTGGTTTTGACTATTTAGGAAGAACAAGAAGCAATTCTGAAAAACAGGGAAAATGTTGATTCTCCGCTTACATGGAAAGAGTTGAAATCTCTGAGTTATATCTCGCAGGTACTCGTAACTAGTCCATTATTCACGTTCATAACTTCATATTACATGTTTTATTTCTTCTTGTGTTGTATCGGTAAGTAACATATAATTATGAATCCAGATTATTACCGAAATATTAAGGATGTCGAGTACTGCACCCGGGATATTGAGAAACGTAATTAAGGATATCGACATAAATGGTACACGTGAATCAATTATGATACATTTTTACTATAAAATTGAGAATTATGTTGATGAGTTATTGACTGACTCAAAGGTATGCACTCGGTTTCTTAAAGCAGGATATGTAATTCCAAAAGGGTGGACTATCATGGTTGTTTTTTTTTACGAGAAAAAGAAATTGATTAATTGAAAAGGGGCTACAAAGATCCACAGATAATTGGATAAAGAGAGGAGAAGGATCACTCCATATCTTTCCCACACCTTCTAACCGGGCATAATTAGCTATAGAGTCTGCTATCTTGTTGTCCTCTCTACCAATAAAAGATAAATTACAGAGATGAAATAATTTTAAGAGTCTTTTATAATCAACTACTAACGAGTGGCAAGACCAAGGGCTCGAAGTCGAAATTCCATTGACGTCATCAATGATCGCCTTAGCATCCCCCGAAGCAAAATGTGACTCCATCCTTGCTCTGTAGCCCATAAGATGGATTCTCTCAAGGCCATTGCTTCCGCCTGGAGACTGGATCCCACCCTAGCCACACCCGAAAAACCTGCTATAAAAGAACCCTTTGGAGTACGGGCTACGACTCCATATCCAGCTACATAGTCTGTAATAGAATGAGAGCCATCAAAGTTTATTATAACATAATCCGCATTTATAGAGATCCAGTTGGACACAAGACCCTGTTCGGAGAAAATAGCCTTCCTGGTATACTGCATTTGTTTCGTTTGAGCTTGCAATGATATGTCAGTTATGTTTGTAACTGGGTAAGGGTCGATGTTGATGCTGGTAAGATGGGTCCTGATATGATGGATTGGGGTATGGGAAGATGGCTGCCTACCTGGGTTGGGTTCCATAACAGTAACTGTATCTGTGACAGCTGGTCCAAAAAGAGTAGGTTTAGCATGGGTTTGGGATTGGGCTATAGGGGCTTGGCGATTTCCATTACCTGACGAGAGGTGACTGTGGGTGCCTTGTGGCTGAGTTAAAGGTTGTGTTTGGTGGGGATTGAGTTGATTGAATGGGATTGTGAGGAGATTGTGAGAGTTAACGGTGGTTTGAGTATGGGGTGAGACTGAAGTATTGGCTATGATAGCCAGGACAGTAGCGGGATTGGGTTTTACTTTATCAAAAATAATATCACACCTGTGTTTCCAGATCCGCCATAAGATTTGGGATATATAGGCAATCGAGACCTTATCCTTGAAAGAAATGATGATGTTATGTTTATGCCATGATTTTATCCACTCTATAATGCAATTATAAGACAACATGTTGGCATACAGACTGGGCCAAAGAGTCAGCCATACTTCCTTTGCTAGGTCACAATGCATAAAGAGATGAGTGCTAGTTTTTACATGCTTGTTACAAACTAGGCACAATTTGTCCATGACATCCATATGTTTGAAAATTTTATCCCTAACTTTCAAAGTTTGTTTAACCAATTTCCAAAGAAGGAGATTTATTCTATGTGGGGTTTTGATTAGCCAAATATTTTTCCAAAGCCCAGGGTCCACTTGACTGATTCTGGCAGGATGCATATTGATTGTGATTAGCTTTTTGTAGGTAGAAACTACGGAAAAACACCCATTGGTGGTGAGATTCCAACCCATTTCGTCTCGGCCTTCCTGGAGGATAGGAATGACCATAATTTCGTCCATTTGGGTTCTGGAGAAGAGGTCCTAATGATAGAGGAATTCCAGGTATGTGTTTCTTTATCAATGATCTCGCTAACACATACTAACCCAGAATTTCTTTGGCGTTCAGAGACATCATTAGTGTTCATACTTTTAAGCCAGTTATACTCCCACATCCTAACTTGTGTACCATCACCGATGGACCAAAAATGGTGGTCCCGGATGGTTTTAATGCCTTTCTGGATTCCCCTCCAGATCCAGGTGTCCTTTGAGTTTTTTTTGAACACTCACCGGACTGGAATTGGGAAAGTAACGAGCTTTTAAGACCCTAACCCAAAGATCAGTTTCATTGTGAAGTAATCTCCATGCCAGTTTAGTAAGCATGGCTTCATTAAACCAGATCAGATTCTTGAAACCCAAACCTCCCATGCTCTTTGGCTGGAAAAGGGACTCCCAGGCCTCCATAGAATGGCTCCTAACATTGCCTTTACCATTATTCCAGTAGTTCCTTTGGATTTTGTCCATGGAGTTTATATTTTTTTTTGGCATATCTAGGCATCCCATCTGATAATTGGGAAGAGTGTTTATGACCGATTGAATCATAGTAGCTCTTCCGGCTTGAGAAAGCATTTTAGATTGCCACCCTTGAAGTTTATTTTCCATACTCTTCAGTATCGATTCAAAGGTTAAGGTTCTAGCTCTTTTGCGAAAAAGGAGGAATCCTAGGTATTTCTCCTCTTTCGTCATTCTAGGCATATCCAGCCATACACCCAGCGTCTCCTGGAACCCCTCTTCAATATTCTTGCTATAGAAAATTCCTGATTTGTTAAAATTGATGCATTGGCCACTAGTTGGGTAAACTATTCTAAAATGGAGAGAAGGTTTTTTACTTCCTCCTGATTTGCCTCGATAAAGATAAGGCAATCATCCGCGAAAAGAAGATGTCAAAATTGGGGGTCCAGACTTAGAGATTTTCATACCACTCAGGAAGCACATGTCATTGGCACTGTCAATCAATTTGGATAAAGCCTCCATGCAGATTATGAAGAGATACGGGGAAAGGGGGTCCCCTTGTCTTATGCCTCTGGTGGCTTGAAGAACTTGCAGGGAACACCGTTAAGAATTATAGAATATGTGGCAGTAGATATGCATTGGTTTATAAGGTTACACCATTTTTCCGAAAACCTCATTTTCTTCATAATGACTAAGATAAAGGGCCATTCTATTCTATCAAAAGCTTTGCTCATATCCAGTTTTATCCCTAGTCTGCCAGAAATTCCTTTTTTCCTCTTCATAGCTTCCACCACTTCTTGAGCAATGATAACATTGTCATGGATGTTTCTAGTAGGGATAAAGGCCGATTGGGAAGGAGAAATGATTCTGTTTAGGATAGGTTTTAGTCTATTCGCTAGAATCTTGGATATGATTTTTTAGATGGTGTTGCAAAGGCTAATGGGTCTGAAATCGGCAGGAGTTTGAGGGATCTTGGTCTTGGGAATCAGAGAGATAAAGGTGTTATTAAGCTCTTTTAGAATGAAACTGGTTTTGAAAAAGGCTTTGGTGGCCTTAATAACATCTTCCCCTACTATTTCCCAGTTATGCTGGTAGAAACCAGCTTGGAAGCCATCCGGGCCAGGGGCTTTCCAGGGTTTCATACTAGTGACCACTTCCCTAATTTCCTCCGAGGTAGGAACCTCGATGAGGGCTTCATTTTCAGATTGGTTGATGACTGGTTTGAAAAGATGAATAATATTTGGATCTATCATGTTTTGGCTGGTTGAGCTAATTTCCTCAAAATGCGAGTTTAGGAGAATTTCTAAGCCATCCCTTTTATGGATGCACTGGTTATTCTTATCTTTTAGACTGACGATGTTATTTGATTTTTTCCTATGATTTGTTATTGCATGAAAAAGCTTTGTGTTTCTGTCAGCATCTTTGATGAAATAATCTCTCGATTGTTGGATCCAGAACCTATGCTGGATATCATACCAGTGTTCTAGATCACTTTCCAGAGTTTTTTGGATTTCTCTGTCACTCTCTCTCATGCTATCTCTTAAGGACAGAAGATCTTTCCCTAGAGTTTCAATTTTCCCTTCAATATTCCCGAATGAAGCTTTTTTCCATCTCCGGGGGGTATTTTTGGTATTTTTTATCTTTTGGACCAGGTTATACTGCTCTGAGCCTTGATCATTAGAATGCCAGTTCTCCGCTATAGTATCAGAGCAAGATTCTTCTTTCTGCCAGCACTCATAGAACTTAAAGTAGGATTTTAGCTTTTTTTGTGCAACCTCGGTATCTAGCACGATAGGATTGTGGTCCGAACCTATGCACGGCAAGCTTTGGATGATAGAAGTTGGGAATTGAGATTCCCATTCCTGGTTGACAAGGCCTCTATCTAATCTTTTGAGAATTAGATTCTCTTTCTCCCTTTTGTTAGACCAAGTGTAATTTGGACCCGAATGTTTTAACTAATGAGCCCAGCGGCTTGGATAATATCAGGGATGGGATCATATGGATAATCCGTGTTCTCCGAGCGATTGCTCGCATCGTCTGGAGAGAGGGTGATGTTGAGATCTCCTAGAATGATCCAGGAATATTCTATGTCTTGGCTCATTTCCAGAATATGCTCCCACTGAGCCTTTTTGGCACCATAGAAGTGTTCTCCATACAGGCAGGTTATGTATGTATCTTCTTCATTTGGACCAGTTTTTATTTTTAAGATTTACCAGATTTCTGACATTATAAGTTATCATGATATCAAGATTTTCTTTCCACATTAGGGCCAGACCGCCTGAGAGACCACGCGAGGACTGAGCCCACATGTTAGGGTAGTTGTAAGGTCTTAGATGATTTAGAGTTTTTTCTTCACTGGTTTTGGTTTCGGATAAAAAGATGATATCCGGATTAACTTGCCTGATGGTCTTATCATGGTTGTTACTCGGCTATTCATATGAATCCTGACAAAGATCCATTTGCCTTCAATGCAGCAAGATGGAACGCGAGTATATCGATTTACTGATAAGTCAAACATTGATTTTTGTGTCATAAAATAAGGATAACAAAGATTTACTGATAACCACATGATTAAGACAAGACAACATTTATATAAGTTAGGAGTACGTAGCCTAGTAGTTAGATAATCCTAGCTAGTTTGGGTCTACGGAAATTATTTTGGTCCTACCATCAAAAGATAAAATAGGATTATTATGAAGTAAATGTTAAAACCTCTTATCTAACTATTTATATCAACGTCTAATTTACTTCATGATTAATTTGTATTAGTTAATTCAATTAGTATTTTTTTAATTGTATTAGTTGTGAAATCAACTAGTGTTAACTAATCATCAAAACTAGTAAAAATCTCAAAAAAATAAAAAAAAAAATTAAAGTTAATCAACCCAGAATCGTTGGATAAGAAGAATAACGTATGCCGATTCTGGGTTGGTGTTCTTCGTGATTGAAAACACAGGAATCGGTGGATGTTTCTATTCATAAAGGACGATTCCAACAATCGTTATATGTGAGTGTTATTATGAAATGATTCCGAGACACTTTCATAAATGACAAATTTCATTCATGGTCTAGGATATTAGCGTATTGCATTACATAGTTTAGGATATTAAGACATTTCATTGCATGATCTAGTACGCATATTCTTTAAGCTCGCACATTAAATACATCGTTAATGAACCCCGAGCACGTTGATTCAACATGGCGTATTCCCTCGCATGCATGAACATCCTTTCCCCGTTTCGAAATCGCCACAGGCTATGGAATCGTTCGACCTGAAATAAATCGATTACATGTTAGTATACGAATATCAAACGATGAGAGAGGGATAAACACGCCGAACTACTCACTTTTTCGCTATTATAAACTTGAGGATGATGCTCGTGAACCATTCTTCTAATTTTATTGAACTCTCGCATTTTGATTTTGATGATATAGAATCTAGACGCTAGGTCTCTCCATTTGCAATGGTTAGGGTTCTCGGTGCGATCATAAAAGAATTCTTTGACTCTCTTCCAAAACATCGAATAAATTTCGAACAGACGTTCACGGATGACGGGAATGAACGACTTGACGAGCTCCAAATCTTCATCTGGTTCTCATTTCATTTCCCCAGCTCTATTTGAGTAGTGGATGAAGTGGGAGTGAGTAGAAGGTGTAAGTTTGGGGCAAGTTGTTCCAGGGATAGAGGTCCTTGTTATATAGAGGAAGTCCCAACCACTAATTTTTTTTCAATAAACTCAAAATTTGGGTGAAATATTAGAATCGTTCGTTATGTAAGTACACGTCGAACTATTCTATGTTACCGAAAATATCAAAATCTAGGCTTGATGGAATAGTTATATATATATAGCTCCACATCGAACGATTCTAAGCTAAAAAAAAAAAAAATGGCATGTGATTAAACCTTAGAATCGTTCGATATGGTTGTCCATATCGAACGTTTTTATCCTCAAAAAACAACAGAAAGTTTTTTTTTTCCTCCACTTAGAATCGTTCTTTATAGATGCCAACATCGAACGATTCCATGCTAAAAAACCACCTGAAATATAAGCATTCCCTCTATTTAAAATCGTTATATATAGATGCCCATATCAAACAATTTTATCGTCAAAAAGCAACAAAAAAGTTGGGTTTTTTTATCCACCTAGAATTGTTCGATATGAACGTTGATATCAAGAAAGCATTCATTCAACCACATCACCGTCTTCCCCACGACCACGACCACCTCGACCTCGTTTGGGAGGTCCTTGTCCACTTCTTGATTTGCCCTAAGCATCTTTCTCACTCTTGGTTTTTTTTTTGTTAGAGCCGGCTCCGCTGCCTCCCCAAACCTAGCATCATCTTGTTCATCCTCCAGAGCCTGGTATTCTTCAATCTTCGCCGGATTCGCAAAAACATGTTCTCCTCTCCCGATACACATTTTTGCTTGGTTGATCATGTACGTGATTCATCTTCTCTGTTTTTATTTCAAACAACAATTAAGTTACAACTCATTCTAAACCCTCTTAACATACCATAAGAGACCACAACACTTACCAGAACATTGAGAGTTTTATCCCGGTCCTTGATCAAAGGCCTCTCGTTTATTCGTATCACACGAGTGTAAGAAACTTTGAGGTACCACGGCATATACGCCGGGATGGCTTCTGCATCGAATTCAGCAGGCCTACCCATACCGCATACATTAGCCGACCTATTCTCCCAAATAGTTGGTAAAGGACTGTGGACAACCTCAATATCGTTCTCAAGGGAACTACATTTCCCCTTGTTAAATTTGAATTTGACTTCATAAGGGATCTTCTGCACAACACCACATTGCATCGCAACTCTTGTCAGGTTGTAAATTACATAGCCTCTAGGGTGAAAAAGAGGTCCATGGTAAATTTGTTCCGAGAAACCAACCATCTTTTCGTCCGTAAATGCTTTCTTGTAAGGGTTGAAGACAACATCCGCCGTCGTAAAGTTGTCCAGTCGTCGCCTTAGCTCAAGGATGTCCTTCTCCTGATTCTTCATATTGCCGTTGAAGGAGTATTTGCTTCCAAAAAAATCATCCTCCCATTTCCCTTTATCACTGGCCCTCTTAGCAAACTCTGAGAAGTGCAAGTATATCCACACCTGCATCAACATAGGAATATAAATGAGAATATGAATAGTAAGATAAACAAATCTCCATAACTACACCCCTTGAATTACCTGGAGAAGAGACACATTGCCTCTGATTTGTGTCCTGTCTACCCTAGTACACTTTGTCATCTCGTTCAACAAGTATGCAAGGAAAACAATGCCTCAAGAGTACTCGCTGACTTTCTCCAATGGTTGAACTAACTGGATGTAGTTGGCATTCACCCGAGAACCGAAAACATCTGGGAAGATAACAGATCCCAGGATGTAAAGAATATATACGGTGGCGGTAGCAGTGACACGATGCGGGGTCGGCTGACCACTCTTATGAAGACTCATTGTTCCTGAGAACTCATCCTTAAGGTGGATGAGATAGAAAATTCTCTGTTTTTTATCTTTCACCATCGTCATCTCCGTCGTGGTCTTGTTCGTATCCCAACCAAACACCTCATAGGTGAACTTGTAGATGTCCTTCCAATCTACCTCATTTTGGTAGTTGGGCCCCCTCACGTATTTACCTCCCACCCTCAGACCCGTGATCAACTGCACATCGTTTGGGGTTATTGTCATTTCCCCAAATGGAAGATGAAAAGTATCCGTCTCCATGTAATATCTCTTGATGAAGGAAGAAACAAGGGGCTTGTCATGCCAAAACTTGGAGTTATTCACTCCATACGTCAACCCTGTTTGTTCGACGATCTCTTGTACTTGGAGTTTTTTTCCATCCAGTGGCCATAAGTCCATTTTGTTGAATGGCGATTGGTGTTTTAGAAGACGCACGGCATCGGCGTGATCGTAAATGACATATCACGACAAATTAGAAAGTACATTAGGCTAAAATAAAATTAGACGGTATATACAATAAGTTTGAGATACTTACCATGGTTGCACATATCTTAGCAGTCCAACTGTGCTCGTACCCCCATAACAATTTTCCCTCGTCACCCGGTAACCCATGAATGGGCTCATCGGGACCGCGACTTAACAACATGTCAGGCTTTGACAAGTATGCCCTTTTCTTCTTCCTTCCTGGCAATGCATCTTTATCTCCTTCCTGTTCTTGTGGTTTTCGTGGTGGTGATTCACCTCCTCGTTCTTCTTCGTCACTGCTCTCCCTATCTTCCTCTTTACCTGGACCTCTTTCAGATTCTGTATCAGAAGAATAAGTTGGTTCGTTGATGGCAATCGCTTAAGCTTTGCCCGACGAACCCCTACGGTGTCTAGCTCCCAAGTTCTAACCGTCCTTTCGACGAGGTCCCAAGCTCTCAAGAGAAGCAAGATCATGTTTTTCTAAGCTCTCTTTCCCCTTTCTTAGCCTTTCCCTTATCCCTAAAGAATATGACAATATACGATAATCAACAATCAAATTCAAGTGAATTTAGGAATTTCAAAAGTAGAATCGTCCAGCACGATACACCCACATATAACGATTCCTAGCATGATACACTAAAAAATCGTTATATGTTGGTGTTCATATCCAACGATTCTAGGATAAAAAACCAACAGAAACATTGGGTTTTTTCTCGACCTAGAATCGTTCTATAGGAATGTACACAACGAATTCTGAGAAATTTTAGTTTCTTCTTTTACCTGAATCGTTGGATAGTGATGTCCACATCAAACGATTCTGATAAATGTTCATTTCTTCTCGACCCTGAATCGTTTTATAGGAATGTCCACATATAACGATTCTGGGTCGATGTTTCTGACTTTTCAGTTACTTTGGAATCGTTCGACGGGGGCATGAACATCAAACGATTCAAGATGGAATCGTTGGATGTGGACATGAACATCCAACGATTCTGGTTTTCATAGATAACCCATAAATCAAAATTTTCAATTTTTGAGTGTTGGCATGTGATTGAAACCTAATTTAGAGTGATGGGATGATAGAAAAGTACCTGATTCGAGCCATTGCGTGTGTGACAGTTTCTTCATCTACCTCATTCATAGTCGTTTTCTTCTTTGGTTAATGTCGAATTGATTGTCCAATTCATGGATCACTTCCACTAGGTAGAGTTTCTCCTTTAGTGTGATGCTTCATTCTTCTTGCCATTTTCGTTATATAGAAGAAGAAAAAAACGATTAATCACTTTTTGAATCGTCGATTATCGACGATGTTTTGGTTTGAAATGGAGAAAAAGAGGAAGAAGAGAGAAGAAGAGGAATCGGTTGTTAAGATTGAAATAAAAAATAGGTTAAGATAATTAGTTATAGTAATTGGTTTTACTTTTAGTTTGTAATATTAGGTTTTTATAGTGGGTAATTTAGTATTTTTGCGCAAATTTCGACACCCCTTATCTACTAATATGAGTGGACACAAAATTAGATAGGACCAAAATAATTCACGTAGGCCCCAATATAACCAGACTAGATAATACTCCCTCCACCAAATTATATAGGCATAGATTCAAACATCTTAATTAAGAAAAATGTGTGGATTTCATAAACATATATCCTTTATCCTATTATTTTTTTTTGATGAAAACTAAAGATATTAAATTAGTTTTAGTGTAATACTACTATCATAAATAAGGATATAAATAGAAAAATCATCTAGGAATTAGAACTATATATATATAAATGGACAACTAAAAATTAATGATATGCCTATATAATTTGGACAGAACCCTAACGAATCATAGCAGATACCGACTGACCCTACAGCAATAAAATCTCTTCGTAAGAAAACTCTATATCTGAATAACTTTCAAAAAAAATTGCTCCCAACTTGGATTAGTTATGTTTTAAAAATATACTTCATATTAGAATGCGTTATAGTTTTTTACAGTTCCGTTTTAAGGAACTTACCTCATTTTTTTACTCGATCAAAAATATTTTATTAACAACACAATTCATCACCAAAAGTTAGAAGAACCAGCTCCAAAGAGTAAAAAGAAGAAAAAACAGGCTCCCCAATATTCTTAAAGAGAGCCTAAAACTCAAAATTTAACAAAATTTAAAATAAGACTGCCAGGGAGACTCCAGGCCCCCGAAAAAAATGAGGTCTTGAATTAAACACTTTAACATCTCCTCCAACTAAACCTGCTCCGTGTTTAGCTAACTTGTAAGCAGAAAAATTAATTTCTCAAATAACTATGAACAAATTCAATTTCATAGAGTCTAGCACACACTATGTTCCATCTTGTAATAACAAATCAAATAAGTTTTCTTGACTGAAAGGCCAGAATAACAACACTTGAATCAGATCGTATCACAATATTCAACTTTTGATTTTCAATAATCCACTCTCCGGCACAAAAACTAGCTATAATATCAGCCAAATAGTTAGTATGCAGTACCTAAACCATCATCAACGGCAACCACAAACTCACCAGAACTTCTTCGAACTAAAAAACCATTACCTGCAGAACCTAGATTTCCCCTAGAGGCTCCATCACAGCATAAGAGAGTCTGATGGTTATTTGGTAAAGAGAATCCACACCCTAGTACAATTTACTCTTTTACATCCAGGACATTAAAATCACTGCAGGAATTCCATACAATAATCCCCTTCATTCTGACCTCACAATCTGAAGTGTAATGCATAATTCTTTTTTTAATAACCTCAATCTTTGGAATTTCATTCTCAAATGATTATGTTTCTCAAAAACCAAAGCTCTTTCATAGTTGTAAAGGGGAAACTAGCCACACTTCCTTAATAGCTCCACTTTTAGATTTAGTCATACCTAAAACATCTTGAATATTGATATTATAATATAAATAATATAGGTCTTTGTATATATCAAAGTAAGACTAATGGATTCTTATAACAGTTTTACAAGATCATTTGGTTTCAAAGTGGATATTCTTTTTTTTTTGCACAACTCAAGACAAATACTTTTTCCTCGTATGATTTCATTTGTCAATTTTCGGTGTCATAGTATAGTTTTATGTGAATTGTGTTGAAACATATTTCTTATATTCATACATGTAAAATAAATTTTCTTTACATAGCATTTGTATTTACTAAGGTACGTGTATAACAAAAAAAATATGATTTATTTAAGGTTGACCTTCATATAAAAATAATTATTTATGGTCCCTAAGATATTCTTATGAAGAGGTTTTATTGTGTAGCCTATAATTTTCCGTAAGAATAAGCATAAGGCTATATTTCTATTACACCTTATTTACACCAGATTGAAAATATTATTTTTAATACCCCTGTCCAAAAAAAATCATTCTTTTTTCTTATTTTTTGATTGGATGAGAAGATTTGTTCATGCATAAAGTTTTTATAGAAAATAAATAACCGATACACAAAATAAAATAGAAAAAAAAAATAAAAACAATAATCACCTAAAAAAAAAATAAAAAACTCTAAGTCCAAGAGTCAATTCGAAAAAGCACGTAAGATGCTGGTACTCCAATCCATCTTTAAACTTCGCTTTACCAGGATTGCACTAGCGCCACTCCCACTTACCATCACCTACCACTACAAATCCCATCACCGATGCCTCTCATGAAGTAAATCCCAAAATGAACAACATTCATTATTGTTCAACTATCTTTATAGAATCGAAGAAGACCTGACGTTTTAAACGCCCAAAAGCCAGAAGCAGGCATACACCTTGCCCACTATCACCAACTCAATACTAATAGAAACCTACCAAAATCATGGATATTGTTGATACGCCGCCATCAGCATTAATAAGTTGTTAAAGATCCATTATCATCAACAACATCCAGTTTTTTTATACTATCTTGAATATTCGAAGAAGACCCAGTTTCTTCAACGCCCAAAAACTAGAGGTAGCCACACCTTGGCCATCGTCACTAAAATCAGAATCACCAATTCAAATCGAAAGATATCCCTGTTAATCATATCTATCGGATACCTTTAACCCTTATCAACCCAAAAACACCAAGATTGAATCGCATCCATGTACATATTTATTCGAAACCAACAATCAGATCCACCATCATCAGCTCATGACCACTATTTATATCCCTCGTAAAAATATTATTCCATTAAGTTTATTAGGTTTTTTGAAGAAAAAAAAAGTAACAAAGAAAAAATAATTAAGCAAATAATTAAATTAGAGAGGAAATAAAACGAGATATATGCTCGGATCCTAATAGGAGTCCGTCTAGTATGGAGCCCATGTTCGTACTTTAAGTGTGAATCACTTCTATATAGACGACATATCATCATAAAACAATTTTAAAAAAGGTAGTTTTTTTAAAAATTTCAAATTAAGCGATTTCCACACATGGATGGTAAAAAAGTGACGAGATGTTATCATATGGGAGGGGATTCATATATTAAGTATAATAACGAGTTTCGTATTAAAAAAATGTTCTAACATACTAGATCCGAGCAAGAAAGGGGAGACATGGAATTGTAAATTTAGGGTTTAAGGGGTTTAAATTGAAAAGGAAAAAGAAAGGATATTTTTTCTCACGGGTGGTCCTCGTTACTTTGCAAGAAATTCGACACCCCTAATCAAACTGAGTCAGAGACTCAAAGGTGTTACAGAACTGAATCAGTTTTTTCTTTTAATGTAAAAACGTTTGCAAGTTGAAGGGATGACTGGACAAATGAGACATCAAGAAAACCATCATGTAGAAGGCATCTGATAAAGTAATAGTCAACTTTAATGAACTTTGTTCTGACATGAAATACATAATTCATAGAGAAGGCTCGAGCACCCATATAATCAAAAATATATATAAGGAGTAGACAAAGTAATATGAAGCTGATCACCAAGAAAGGTAGCTAACCACATCACCTTGATGTTAGAGCATCTCCAACCGAAGACTATTAACTTCCTAAATATATAGCCACCTAGGATATATCGAATTTTTATTTAAGATTCCTCGCCAACGGAGATGTAAAGAGATAATGTGAAGATTAGTTAGAATAAAGTTAATAAGGCATCCTTAATGAGATCCTCTAGTTTTAGAGGATCTTCTAGATGATATGAATAATCACAATTTATTATTTTTACGTTTTGAAAATTGTAAAAACATAGTTAAAATATTCCAAATAGAAAATAAAACCGGTCAACCAATAGCTTTAGAAATGTGGCCAAGTTCTTCAATGGAAAAGAATCTCATTGTAGATAATTTTATCCAACTTCCTAAAATTAAGGAAATTTTGATTTAATTTCTTCAAAGGATGTCCTCCTACTACATCCACATAGGAAAAAAAATTCGAGGGTCTTGGGGAGATGCTCTTAGAAAGAGACTTATACTCTGCTATAGGCTTGTTATTCCTAATACTTTGTTCATATGATTTTCCACTGATTCTTATTTTTATTTTCTCCACACACAGATTCTAGTTTGAATATGTCATCTAAAAACTTCATTCCGTTCGGGTCTGCGATGAGAATTGTGTTGGAGAAGAATTCAGCAAGACGCTGATAGGCATATTTCTCCATGTCTTGGTCACTAAGTTCACATAACAAAATATACTCTATACTCTCTAGCGCATTGTTAAAGTGAAATAAGCCAACTTATTAATTATTATATTTTTTCGCTTCAGGTGGACAAAAATCAAAGGAGGAAATACTTTTCGTACCCCATCTCTGTCATTCGAAAACAACTTCCACGTCAAAATCTCCAAAAAAAAATATGAAATCAAGGCGCACCCAGCTAGTTTAGACGTGGATGCTAGCTCGTAATTAAGTAAACATGTTTATCATATTGGTAAACTGGGTGAACTAAAGATTTGGGTGAATAATGTTTGGTATTGTATGCCAAAAATAAATAAAAATGGTTATATCCTAGCTTTATCATTTAGAAAAGGTTTTCACATTAAAATATCTGAAAAGGGTCAAAGAAAAAAAATGTACCTTTGAATTGTATCGTATTCACTAATTTCAAATATTTGTGTCTAAATTTTCTACTCTAATAAATTAAAAACAAGACTTTTTCTTTATGATAAAAAAAAATCATGGCAAGTTTGTATTCTGATCTATGTAAGAACCATTATGGTTGTACTTTATGTATGGATTTCATCTATGTTGTCATACTAACCGTGGTTTAATTAAACTATGTCAGAAATGAAGTACACCTGGATCGGGCCTGGTTCTATCTAGATTTTGAATTCGTCATTCTTTGTTGTGATGATGCATCAAGAAATATAACCTTGGAATTGCTAGTTATGGTTTTATTGCCAGAAATATGTTATCGTTGGTGTTGGATGTGCATGGAGGTTTGGGATTAACTACCAATTTTACTGCAAAGATCATTGTTGTGATTAAGTCATTGGAATATGCTTATTATAAATGACCATGTTTATTTAACACTATGTGTTAGAGTAGGGACTCTTTTAATAATTTAGGATCTACATTTAAACTCATTTAAATTGGAGTCTTGGTTTTATAGGCGGAGTGGGACCTTATCCTAATTTCTGATCTATATATATATATATATATGGTATAACTTTGACCCATCTGAAGTAAAAGTTCATTCCACAGACTGGCCTTTAAAAAATGACCCATCCCGATAAAGATACTTAGGTTGCCCCTATGGAAATAGCTAGTTTAAGACCAGGTCCTATTAATCCACCCCATAAATCGAGATTTATAATATCAATTGGCTTACCATGAGAACCTGAGAGTAGTAAGAGGTTACGTTTGAATCGGTTTCTTCATTGAAAAATGACCTGGTTCTTATCCTGGAAAAAAACAATGAACAAACAATGAACAAATTAATATATTTAATTTTTATTTTTATTTTTATTTATAACATCAACTATTATTTCTATTTACTGGAATTTAACTTATAGAGGAATGAGTGAAAATAACTGAGGAGATTGAACAAAAAGGATGAAATAGAAATTTTTGGCTTTCATAAACATTATTTTGACCAAGGGATCAGGTAATGCGTAGTGATTGAATCATCAAGTTAGTGTTTTGGTTTTTACTATATTTGAGGAATCGTTCATAGATATTTTGATCTTGAATGTTTGGTAAGGATATGTTATTAGGATTGTTTCAATTAGGGCTGCACATCGGGTCGGGTGGGTTGGGTTTGGCCTCACTCGCACCCGACCCGTCAATAGGCGTGTGAAGGAATTATTCACCTGCACCCAACCCGCCGGATAACGGGTCGGGTGCGGGTTACCCGCCCAGATTCTTCAATGCAAAAAATTCTCCATGAAGGCTGTGGAGATTACAGTGAATGAGTTGAAAGTTAGAGGCGTTGATGTGAAAATACTGAATATTACACAACTATCATAGATTCATAATACAGAAAAGAAGCACATACTTCTATTTATAAAAGAATTTGGGATACTTTAGCTCCAGAACTACGGCTGCGCACACCCGACCTAGGGACTGGACAGTTGGAGAAATTGTTGCGATGATGCATGTTTTGGTTTTTCCACCCAACGAGTCTCTTAACAATCTGGTAAGCTTACTACCCTGATTGAATTGCCCAGATGGAAGAACAACAAGGCAACAAAACAACCCCAATAGTTGATATGACTTACAGAGAGAAGATAATGAAGCATACATGTAAGGTATATGTCCAGAATGTTCGACAAGTACGTTTATGCAACGCCCAAGAGTGAGTAAGCTCTTGTTTATCTCCCCTGATCCCTTGCTCGAGCCTGCAAATGCATTTAGAAAACTACTAATGAGGGAATAGTTTCCACACAAAAGAAATATTTTTGCAAGACAATTACATCCCCTAGACTATAACCCACCTAACACATAACTAGACAGTGGCCAAGCATAATCTTGGTAACTATCTAACAGGAGCCTAACTTACCACTATATGGAAGAAGAAAAAAAATTAAAGTTTGGTTTATCACAAACTTCAGTGATGATTTGTACATAGATCCATGTAAAATGTTAAATCACAAAGAATATTTCCATGCCAAGTATCAATCTCAGATCGCACTAGAAGAACATCACAATTCACATAAAACATCTGAAGATCTTGCGGAGTCTTCAGGAGCTAGCAGGTCAGTAATTTCTTCATTATACAACTCCAAAAATGTTACTTTCATTATAAATTATCTCAAATCCATTCTAAAGAATCTCTAGATCTCAATACAAATGTCAAGATATGCAAACCCTAAAACAAGATAAACTGCAATTTTTAATTTTGATCAAATGATTCAAATCCCAAAACTATCTCACCATCAGAATGATCCAAAAAAAAATATCCTAAAATCAATCTCCCCCCCAACCAATACAATCCATAGTATGAGATTGAACAAAAATAACAATAATCAATCAATAAACTCTAAAGAAACAATATTCAATCAAAACCCAGATGAAATTAACCAAATTTAATCAAACCCCATTCTAAAAAAAATAGTCTTTTCAATTTGAAATTACTCAAATTCACTAGAAAAAACAATAATGAAAAATTATATTAAAAAAAAAAACCATTAACACTACTTGATGAATTACCCAATATAAGAAACAACAAATCAACAAATAAACACTGGATAAGGAGTAAGAAGAAAGGGTTACCTCCAGGAACTGGATGAGAAGAAATGAATCCACCGTTTTCTTTCTGTAGAATTTTAAAGCTTTATAGAGAGTTTAAGTTTAGGTGACAACTTGTTTTAAATAGATCCACACGCCCAAACTTCTTCTTTGTGTTTCATTAAAGAATTCTAACAAATAAAAAGCTCAAAGATAACTCCTCTTGTTTCAGTGAATCAAGTCACTCAACTTAATAAACGAATGAATCAATAAATATGTGATTTGTAAATGGGAGTGAATGAGTTTTGATTTTGTTGAGAACTGAGAAGCTGCAGATTCACGGCTAGGCTTTCTGTAGAGAGAAGAGAAGACTGAAGAGTGAAGAGAGAAACTTAGGTCGAGTGGTAAGTAAACGACTAAAATGATTTTATAAGAAGGTTCAACGGCTCAGATTAAATAAAGGTAACTAATCTAAGGGCCATGAAAATTGGTTTTTTTTTTGCGGGTGGGCGGGTGGATCGGGTGGAAACAGTTACCTTCTGATAGTCACTACACCTCACTCGATTGAAACTAGGGCTGCACAAATAGTTACCTTGTACCGGATTATATATATATATATATATATTTCCCGTATTTTACGTTATATTAGATTTGTGTCCGTATTACGCATCCGCATATTTAATTTTTCATAACAGTTACCTTCTGATCAAGTTCTTTTTCTTTTAATAAAATTGGCATGTAACTTTTCCTACGTACCGGGTTCGATGAGAATTTTTGATAACCTTGATTACATACTCTATGATGTCGTCTCTAAAAAGATTTACAATTGTTACCAGCTCGTAATCAATCAATCATTTTTTGGTAATAATCTTGTAATCATACCTGGTGAATGTGTTGTACACACTGATTATAAGTTTGTGTTGGAAGATATGAGTTTCTTCAAACACATACTCGACAAGAATTTATGTTGGAAGATATGAGTTTATTGTGTTGTTTTAAACCCTTGTTCATCTCCTTACCTACAACAAATACATGTATGATGAGCATAAGAGAGATGTTGCAATCCAATGTTTTGAAGTTTAAATTTATTCAATTAGCTTCGCTTAATTTGCAGTTTATAAAGTATTTGGTGGAGAATAAAAACATCGGCGTCAAAGCACTATATATGTTTTCGGTGAAAAAAAAGAGATAATCTTAAAAGTGGTTTACTATATCGGGAAGAAGGAAACAAATCGATTTGATCATAAATGAATGCTATAGAAAGTGAATGCGTTAATGGTGGTTGCGTTATTTGTAGCAGGAATCGCCCTTACAGCAGGTAGTGTTTTAAAAAAAAAACTCCAGAATCACGGCTACACCCATTGAATCAACCACAATAATCAACGACAGTACACCATTGACTCCACTGTCTATTGCATCAACCATTAATGGCTGGTTATTTCGTTTTAGGTTTAGCTGTGGGGGATTTCGTAGGATTTTTTGACTTTTTTTCCTCCTTTTTTCTTTTTAGTTTTTATGAGTAAGGTGGGTGATCGCTACCTTTTTAGTATTTGTTTGTTTGTGTAATATTAAGCAATATGGGTGGGGTGGATATTGTTCACTTTTAACTAAATGGGGAGTTTTGATCACCGTTTAACGTGGGGATACAATTGAGTTATTCCTTTAAAGGAGAAGATAATCAAACTTTTTAGAATAATTATCACATTTTTATTATTTCATAGTTATTTTTTAAAAAAGTTATCAATTATTTAAGATTACCTAATGATTAAAGGGAAGGGTATGTTTTGTCATATCTACGAGTTATATTTATCGGTTCACATTAACAATATTTTTATAATATTTATGATTTTTATGGTAAATGTGATGATGGTTGTTTAATTTTGAGTTTCTTTAATTCATGGATATATTGAATAACTATGTAATAAAAAAATCTAACTGTCATAAACAATAATTACCAACAAAAAAATGTGGATTGTCTAAACATGTAATTTACTTTATTTTAAAATTAAACAAACCAAAGTACATCAACCTGCATTAAATGAAATAAATTACTCTCATCGTAGAAAAAGAGGATATCAATAGCTTATACGAGTGTACCAGTATCTTACCTTCTTATAGTCTTTACTACTGCTGTCTTTCAACAGCTCTGGAGCCATCCATGGCAATCATGACTCTATTACATCATTAGTATTTCAACTTATTTTAAAGTTGACAAACTAGATATCCCTAACCTGTTAATACACCAAAAATTTATTCCTTTTTCAAATACCCGTTCTCAACATCAAATAAGATTATAATATCAGACATTAAATAGACAAGAAATAACGGTAATCACCTTGCAGATGGGTGTTTCAGGATCTTTCAAGTTTAGCAATAAGTTATTGCTCTTAAATCCTTATGGGCAATATTTTGAGAATGCAGATATTCCATTCCAAAATCTGCATTCATATCTATCATAAGCTTCTTGTGTCCACCAAAAAGCCTGATTGCATTCATGAATTATTTTAACCAGTTTCCTAGTCCAGAAATAGAAGTATACGAACAAGTTATATGTTATTCAGTATCTTGCTTATTGAATAATTCCTATAAAATGTGCTACCATTGTGCACCAATATCATCTTCGATTTTCATCTCTACATACAACCATTAATTGGTTTGCTTTGAGCCTATAGCTACCATCAATTAGTGTATTGACAATTATCACTTATTAATCAAATTTTGACACTTCATCACTTGTTAATCAAATTTTCATTTATGATAAACCACTCTCTTTGGTTCACCCTCTCTATGTTTATATAATTCCCTAATTTGTTCATTGGGGACGTTGGATTATAAATCATTAACCTTTTGTGGACGAGCTTTTCAAATAAATAAGTGTATTTGTACCAGCTTATATCTGATTCTCATATTTTTATTACATAATAAAACTTATTAAAATAATTGTTGCATTTTTACTATTTTATAGTAATTTTAAATTCTTCCCAGTTATCTAAGATTACCTATAGATTACCTAGAGGTTAAAGGGGTAGGCTTTGTTTTGTCTTATTGTGGTTCGGTTAGATTCAAAGGGATGTAATTAGTGCTTATACGCCTTGGAAACTTCCATGGATTGTATAGAGATGGTAGTATGTTTCAAATTTTGTAGTTCAGACATGGATATAGCCCATATGGGGAGATAAATATATCTGCCAATAATTAATTAGCTAAAAGTGTGCAGATCGAAATATAATGACCAAACTTTAGTCAATGTACGATGAAAATCAATTATAATGATAATAAATAAATATTTTTGTAACAGCCACCCTACTTTCAGAAACCTTTGGATTCTTAATCATTGCTTCCCTAGAATCTAATCATACTATTTTCTCTTTTCTTCGTCTAGAAAAACCTAATTTTATTATAAAAGCGATTATAGGAGTCTCATTTCTTATATCGGTTACTCCTTCCTGTGATTACTAATGTCTACTTGTGTAATTCAGGTTCAGTAATATTTTTTTTCTTTATCACTTCTGCTTGTTGACGAGATTATATGCATATACTGTATTTCGTGCTCTGTTTTGGATTCACATGGTTAGGTAGTCTAATGGGAATTAAACATATCGTAGTGATTCAATTATTTATGCAATGCTAGTATGTACTGTCTTGTTCTCTACTATCACCTTGAATCAATAATTCTTATTCCTCACTGATTAGTCAGTTGTTTTGCGTTCATGTTTGTTTGATTAGATTTAGCTAACTCTCTCTCAACTATATAATCGTAAAATCATCTTCCAGAATTTAAAAACATGGTTTAAGTTTTAATTCTTAATAGAAAGTTTTTTGGTTGGTAAAACCTAACTATAACTAAGATCAACGATAGTATAGATATTTTATCATTTTTTAATAAGGTCAATTCCTCCTTAAAAATTTTAATTCCCTTTTCATAATCCTTATTTTCATGTACCAATTCTTTCCATCCTAATAATAAGACTCATGAAAATCGAGCGGGTCTTAATAAGGGTTAATGATCCAATGTAATTCAAAACTTTTCTTCTTTTTTTTGTTTACAGGTTGGAAATTTAGAATGGCATCCAGAGAAACATTTCAGATTCTATTAATTTTTTTTATTATTATTACTATTATTTTGTAGTGTAGCCTTTGTGATTTTCTTTGAGTTTTGATATGGAGAATAAGGCTAAGGCCCTATTTTTTTTCTTATTCCCAAACCCTAGTTAATTTCAAAATTAATTTTAGACTCGTAATTATTACAACTATGGAAAGAGAGGAACAAGACATAAGATCTCATATTTTCTCTATCCACAGTAAAATGGATGCCTAATGATCATGCATCCACTTTTTAAAGACTAATTCCTTCGAGAGTATAATTGACAAACAAACTAAAATATAACATATCTAACAAAATGTAGATTGGAATTTTACAGACAACGACATGAAAGCTACATATTTTAGGAAAATGTCGGAGGTGATTGTATTTATAGGCACAAACATCGATTAGTGGATGTATAATCTATTATGCAGCCATGAAAAAAAAGATGCATAATAAAATTATGCAGCCATCGTAAAGTTAATTTATATAGTTATAACTTAAAGAAAAAAAAAAAAAAGATGAGTAACGGATTATGCAACCATCACAGAAGATTCATAACAAATTACGCAGCCACATGTTGGTTCATGCATCCACTAAATGATTAATGTGCATACAAATAACATTCGAAAAAAAAGGATACATAATAAATTATGTAGCCACCACAGATGATGCATTACACCTGTGTGGTGTCATGCATCCTCACATTCTTAAAAACTTTATTTTTTTGTTGTAATTGTATTTCCACGCATTAAAAACAAGCACAATAGTAAAAAAAGAAATAGTATTTACCTGAAAACTTTAAATCGTAGAAAAATATATACTACAACAAAAAAAAATATCAATTTTAAATGAAAAATCACTATGATATTTATTTTTCCTCATAATGGTAGTGATTTTTACATTACGAGGAAAAACCACTGCTCAATTTGGTAAACCGGAAATTTCATTGCCAGACCGGCACCTATATGAATAACCAAACGATAAGAGGTATCACTAGTTAGTAATTTGGAGAGGAGGTAATCTTTGTCGGGGAGGAAGACTACCCCATATTCAACTGTTTTACAATATTGTCAACCTAGGTCATACGTTGTTAACCAAGTCAATGGAATATGGTTTTTAAGGTTTGTACCTACCTCGTAAGCCTATCTGCTAGATCCAGTCAACAGTACAATTAACTTACCATCCTCATGAATGAATATCTCTGAATAACAATTTCTGCTCAGTTACAAGAATCAAAATGAATTTTATGTTTAAGAAGTTTCTCTCCTCTTCAAGAGCAATAATCCATGTATTGAAAAGAAATCAACCAAATTTCATACAAAAATCTCATTTTTCAAAGAACCCAGAATCAAATCTTGTGAAATCAATAGAGGGTTTAGTCAAATGTTCAGCTAATTACATACCTTTGTCACCAATTAGTTTCTTAGAACGATCAGCTATTGCTTATGGAAATAGAGTATCTGTTATTTATGGTACTTTTAAGTTCACCTGGAGACAAACACTTGATAGATGTCTTAAACTTGCGTCTTCTCTTACTCAACTTGGAATTTCTCGTGGTGATGTTGTAAGTTCTTACAGTGTTCTTTAATTTTAACTTGTTTTCTTTTGTGGATTGTTGTTTTACTTTGATTTTGATTAATTACTTCGGCTCCTGTAATTTTACATAATCAAGAACTGGTTTTTAGAATTCTCAATTTCACATAGTATTGGTTATTGTCTCTAACCTGCATACTAGTGCTAGAGATATTTTTGAATTCGGTTTAGAACTTAGATCGATGTAATTGATCAATCTTCGAAACTGGGCAGGTTGCAACATTATCCCCAAATGTCCCTGCAATGTATGAGCTGCATTTTGGTGTTCCAATGGCAGGGGCAATACTATGTACACTCAATACTCGCCATGATTCAGCCATGGTTTCGATCCTATTGAGACATTCAGACGCCAAGGTCATCTTTGTAGACTACCAGTTCCTTGAAGTTGCTCGTGGAGCTTTTGACCTTCTATCTCAAGCAAACAGCACACTCCCTCGTTTGGTGTTGATATCGGATCCTAAAAACTCATCAAAGACGATAAACATCTCAACATCTATTGATTTAGAGTATGAGAATCTTCTTGAATTGGGAGATACTGAGTTCGACATCCGACGACCATATGATGAATTCGACCCAATATCCATAAATTATACTTCAAGAACAACGCCTAATCCGAAAGGAGTTGTTTTCAGCCACAGGGGTTCTTATCTTAATTCTCTTGCTACAGTTATGCTTCATGGTATGGGTGCAATGCCTGTTTATCTTTGGACTGTGCCTATGTTTCACTGCAGTGGTTGGTGTCTCACATGGGGGGTGGCAGCTCAAGGTGGTACCAATGTATGCCTAAGAAATGTCACTCCGAAGGGTATTTATGACAGCATCGCTCTTCATAAGGTGACCCACATGGGCGGTGCCCCGACTGTCTTAAACATGATTGTTAATGCACCAGACAATGATCGAAAAACACTGCCTTGCAAAGTCAACATAATGACAGGAGGTTCAGCTCCACCTCCAGAAACCATTTTCAAGATGGAAGAGTTGGGTTTCAATGTAAATCACTTGTATGGCTTGACAGAAACCTATGGTCCAGCTACAATTTGTGCATGGCAACCTGAGTGGGATTCCTTACCCCCTGATGAACGTGCAAAGAAGAAGTCTCGACAAGGGGTGCAACATATAGGTCTGGAGGTTGATATTAAAAATCCAGTTACCCTAGAAAGTGTACCAGACAACGGGAAGACCATGGGGGAGGTAATGTTTAGAGGTAATACTGTGATGAATGGATACTTTAAAGATTTAAAAGCAACTGGAGAAGCTTTAAGTGGTGGATGGTTTCGAAGTGGTGATCTAGCTGTGAAGCACTCTGATGGTTTCATAGAGGTAAAGGATCGATGTAAAGATATTGTTATATCAGGGGGAGAAAACATTAGCACAATTGAAGTTGAATCAGTGCTGTTTTGTCATCCATCAATATTAGAAGCAGCGGTGGTTGGCCGACCTGATGATCATTGGGGTGAGACTCCGTGCGCATTTGTGAAGTTGAAGGATGGGTGCAGTGCAAATGCCGAAGAGATTATTCAGTTTTGCAAGGATAGGTTGCCGCGCTATATGGCTCCTAAAACTATTGTTTTTGCAGATCTGCCAAAAACCTCAACTGGAAAGACACAGAAGTACATTCTCAGGGAGAAAGCAAAAACAATGGGAAGTCTCTCTTAAAGAATTTATGGATGGCAATAAGCCAATAACAGCGGATGAAGGTAAGCTAGATTATTATACGACAGATGCAGCCTCGTACCTGACGAAGTTGTTTGCCGATGATGTATAATTGTGTATCAATTGTGTATCAGTGTTGTACATTAATGTGGATGAAGAATGAAGTGAACCTTAACTAAAGATCCACTTCAGCTTAAATGTATATACTGTATATACCACCAACACCTGATACCGCAAAAAGATCTTTAAGTATAGGCTCTCAGTAGCTGAGCCAAAAAGAATAGGTCCAAACACAATTACTAATCCAGTTGCTTATTTCCTCGATATGGCGTCCCATTTGAAAATCAAGTCTTCAAATTTGACCCCTGGGGATTTTAGTTGGTGTTACCAGCCTATAGTTTTGATGAACTCATCTTAGCGTATGGATAGAGAGAGTACCGTACTTATGTAGCTATCTCCCAACGGAAAAAGATGTAGTTTATGCTCTCTGAGTGTGATCTACACATACCACATCTGTGTTTCCAACCTGAGAAGTCTTAATTGGTAGTCTCAAAACATGACGTATACGATTTGTTTGGGCTTCTTTGGTTCTAATTGATGTAAACTCTCTTTCTCATTTCACTTACTTTTCTAAGTAGCAATAGACTACACGACTAAACTATTTGAAAGTTGAAACAAACTTTTCATTTTTGTGAAAGCAGAAGAGATCAATTTCGGGTAAAGATAAAACTGAAAAATGATGGGACACCTTATCTTTCGCCATCTGGAGGAACATCTAAAAATAACAGATTGTATATGCAAGGAAATATAATAACTCTGACAAGCTACTCACTGCATTGAAGTCTAGTATGGATTGGCCGAACTAGATTTTCATAGGTTCAGGCCTAGATATTAGGTTTGAAGTTTTATAAAATATAAAATAGGTTTTTACCAACAACAAAAAAAAAGCTTTTGAGAGGGGCTTAAGCCTCGATAAATCAGGTCCTAGTTTCGCCCTGACACTATGATAATTGGACTCTCACCACTAAGATCTTTCGAAGTACGCAACATGTAGTATGTCTTTTGCTTTCTCTGCCTTCTTTCCTGCTTAATTCTAAGTTATAACCTTTTACTGTCACTTTATATGCGACTCATTTTCCATCTAATTTACCCTCACTGGAAATAATTATCAAATTTTTTGTGTAGAATGAGAACATCATTTTCTATCGGTCTACATTTATACCTATGTAGTCCAAGAGGGTGTTTGTTTTTTGCATTATATAGTGATTTTTACTTTAAATGTCTTTAAATGGTGGGACCCAAGAAAAATGGGTGTTTGTTTTTTGACTATATAGTGATAATCATTTCAAGTGGTGGTGATTTGAAGTGCAAAATATGAAGTAGCAAAAAGCTACTTCAATTTTATCACTTCAAATATTTATCACTTACTACCCATTTTATCCTTTAACAACTATTACTATTCCAAACTCTATCCCCAATCTCTCACAAACCTAAAAATCTAAACTCTCACCATTCTCACGTCTAAACTCCCACCACTTCTGCCACCACCGCTACTACTGGTGGTTACTATACATGATTTAGGTATGTCTTTCTTTCACTTCTTCTCTTGTAACCTCCGTTTTACAGAACAGTGAAGCTTCATATTTCTTTACAGTGATTTTTTTTTCCTTCAAAAAATACTTTTGATTCCGTGAAGCAATTTACACCATTTTCTTCCGGAAGATTTGTACCGTTCTTATGTTCTTTTTCAAATAATAAGATTCTTTTACTTCTTCTAACCTAGTTCGTCAGATAAGTTAACAACACGATTGGGATTTCGTTTAATTACAGATTAAAATTATTGTTAGGATTCCTGTAGATTAATATTGTTAGCGTTTTTCATTATACTTCTTCTTCTGCCCTAATCGTATGATTCAGATCCTTTACTATTCTCCTGCCTTTGTAATTAATGTTTTCCCAAATTTCTATTTTCAGTTAAAGAAACAGTTGGTACGATATAAGGATTAATTTGTTGTTCTTATTGTTCAGGCTTTGGGTTCTTGGGTTTTCTTTTCTTCTTCATCGAGGTAATTTTGTTTGTGTATCTCTAAATTACTTGTTCCATTTCTTGTCAATTTGCATTCAGGATTGATTGAACATTGCAGAGACCCTATTCTGATTTGAATCCAAAATCTAGAGCTAAGGTTCCTTTATTTTAAAATAGGATCAAACTTACTAAGGATCGCTTAACATGGTCCACGTTGGAAGAATACTTCACTGAATCAGACTCAAAATAATATATCGAGTGGTCTTACATAACATAGAGATACTAGTGAACACAATTTATGGTGTTAGTGCTGCACTTAGCTAGTTAGTCAACTTATTTTGAGTTGGATGCCAACAAAATTATGATTATGTTTACTTCATCATTTTTTAGGCGTTAAACAGTTTTGTGTTGCTTATATATATTGTTTCGGAATTGCTTTATCTAGTGGGTGGTTTTTTGCCTTTTGCATTATGTGTCTTAAATATATGTGTAGGATTTGAAACAAGATGGATAAGAATGAGAAAAGAAGTCCTCATGTATGGAAAGAGAATCCTGAAATAGAGAAGGAGTTTAACCGCTTATGCTTGGAGGCGGTTAATCAGCACGGATACTCAGGAACTTCTCTAAATTCATGGACTAACATCTATACTACCCTAAACACCAACTTCCAACAGAAATTTGATCAAAAGGATGTGAAAAATAAGTGGAACAATTTGAAAAGGAGTTACATGGTGTGGAGAACATTGACCCACAAAACCGGCCATGGTTATAATGCTAAAACTGGAACATTTGATTGGCCCGATGAAGTTTGGGCAGCAGAAATCAAGGCAAGTAGTCATTCATTTTATAGTTGTAAAATTTTTTCATTTGATTAACTATATAGTCTAATTAGTTGAGGACAAGTTCTTATTACTAGTATTGTAATTTATTATCACATAACCAGAGAGACGGGAGGGTCAGCAAATTTAGAAAGAATCCTTTACCTAACTGGAAGGAATTGGAGGAGTTATTCGAGGGCACTTTTGCAACTGGTTTCGGGGCATGCAGTAGCGTGGATGCTGAATATGATGAAAATGAGGTTAATGTACCTACTGATTTGGAGTTTTATGATGTGGAGGTTAATGTACCCATTAATGTCACAAATGAGGAGAGTTCTACAACTAAGAAGCCCTCAAACATAAGTGCCAATTCTTATGAGAAAAGAAAAAGAAAAAGTGGGGAATATAGTGAGCTTTTTGGAATGATGAAGGAGAATTTGGAGCACAACAAGGAAGGTTTAGATTACTTTAGGAAGAAAGTTGAAGAGGAGGAAACAGGAGCTTACTCTGGAGTGGCATGTCTTCAATTGTTAGAAGCAATGCTTGATATGCCAGAAATTGGCATAGATAGAACTATTATCGGTCTAGCATGGAGCAAGATGGTGTCTAGTGGTGATTATCGTAAGGGTTTTGTAATGCTAAAAGACATCGAGATGAAAGCAGCATATGTTCGTAGCCTTGCAGATGCTTGATATTGATATAGTATTATGCTTGCACATTTTTTTTTGTTAAAACTTTTTGACACTATATTTTGAAGTCAAGACTGATAAACAAAATTTTATTTTGGTTAGATCATGTTGGTACTTTGTTTAATTTGGATTAAAACTTGTGTAATGCTTGTTTTGGATGAATGGTGATAACTCTCTTTTCAATGAGTTTGAATTATGTTTCATGTTTAGTTCTTGCTTATGATGAATGATGATTATCCTCTTTTATGTGTGTTTGATATATGTTGTTTAATGCTCGTTTTATATATCTCTAAGTTGAATTTGTTATATTATAGTGTTTTATTTCTATATTGTAGATGGTGAACTCAATCATGGAACTATTCATATACTTGTGCAAGGAACAAGAAAAGTTCATGCTTATGGCAATGGCATCTCTTTTATGGCTTAAAGAATCTGAAGGAAGTAATGGTACTCGAAAAAGATGTGTGTCTCGTCTCTTAGTGGTAAAGCTTACATGGAGGAGTTGTTGAAAGGAGAACCTATTGTAATGTATGATCTACTTAGAATGGACACTCATGCCTTTACTCAATTATGCTCATATTTCAGAGAGAATGGATTGCTTACTGATAGCAAGCATTTAGATGTTGAAGAGAAGGTTGCAATATGTTTGATGACAATTGGTCATGTTGAATCAAACCGAATGATCAAAAATCGGTTTCAACATTCCGGACAAACTATTAGTAAGCATTTTCACGAAGTGTTGAAAGCGATGTTGAAATTCTCTAAAGAAATGATAGTCCCGCCAGCATTTGACAAACCTATGCCACCAATTCGAACGCATCAACGCCTTCGGGAAGGACCATTTGAAGGAGCAATTGGACCATTAGATGGTACCCTAATCCATGCAATCGTTCCACCAGAAAAGAGAATTTCATACCGAGGAAGAGGTATGAAAGAATGTTTTCAAAATTTCATGGTTATATGTGATTTCGATATGAAATTCTTATATGTGGTAGCTGGGTGGGAAGGTGTAGCTCACGATTCCAGAGTCCTATGTGAAAGTATTCGTAACCCGGCATTTAAGTTTCCACTTCCTCCTCCAGGTAATTTATATTAATTTTATTTAAAATTTCTTATTCTTATCTGATTAATGAATAATTGTAACTAGTGTATTGGTCATGATTTATTTGTCTTGCTTCTTTGTTGTAGATAAATATTATCTATGTGATCTTGCTTACTCGCACACGACGGGTTTTATGGCTCCTTATCGGGGTCAAAGATATTGGTTGTCAAGTTGGAGATCCGGTCCCGCGGTTAGTAAAGAGGAAGCATTCAATCGTGCTCATGCTCGATTACGGAACGTGATCGAAAGGACTTTTGGTGTATTGAAGAATAGATTTAAAATATTAGAAAGAATGCCATCTTATAGCTTGCGTACTCAGACACATATAGTAATTGCATGTATGACGGTTCATAACTATCTTCGTCGGTATTCTCTTAATGATGAGTTGTTTTCGCAATATGAAGATGATGATTTTGTGGTTAACGACAAAGAAGATCCTATGCTTCCTTCCGAAACATTTAGGCCTCAAGATCAATTTGCAATGGTCCAGCTTCGTGAGGAAATTGCCAACAAACTAGTTACTCTTAACAACAATTAAGGTTCTTGTGTTTATGTTTGTCGTGAATTTAAACTTTTGTTTGGTAGTTTTGGATTTGTTGACATTATTATGTTTTTATCATGAGGAATGATGATGAATTTTATCATTAAAATGGAAGAAACATATCTAAGGGCAAAATAGACAGTTGTAATATAAAAAGCACTTTAAAGTGAAAAAATAAACACATAACAACATTTAAAAGCACTTTAAAATGCCTAGAAAACAAACAAACAACACTATAAAATAGCATTTGAAAGTGCAAGCACTTTAAAGTGCTTTTCACTTTAAAGTGCTAATCACTATATAGTGAAAAAAAAAACACCACCTAAGTCTATTTTGTACGTTCTTTAAAATAAATTACAGGGGTATAAATGAGATAAACTCATATTTTTTTTCCTTCTTTGTATCTCTTTCTCTATAGAGAAATAAAAGACAAATTCATCTTATTGTTATAAAGAAAGAAGCTAACTGATGTGTCAAATGGAGAAGTGTCCAGAGCTTTACAAATTGGTGAACACTGAGTTGAATCAATAAAAAGTCTCAATCCATTTCTTATTTGATTTATTCATTGATCGATTAAAATCCATGCTCTGTCTTTCTGGTTCTTGTTTTGATTATATCTATGATTTGATCTGCTATTTCCAGCTTATCCTCTTTAAAATATCTTAATTACTTTGCTCTTGTAATTTCTGGATTTTCATGTGATACCTCTTAGATATTCATCTTTCTTTGCTTAACAATTTACATTTTTTATGTTTTCTTACCTTCAATGGTTTTCTAACTTGATGTTTGGAGGTTCTCAGGATATAATGGGTGGCATCCAGTTTTGGACCTTTTTATAATATTTGTACTTTTTTGATGACGGTTTTGTCATATCCAACAGTTTTCCTTGTGACAGTTGTGTCTAGTTCAGCAGTTTTACAAATCATCACTCCTATGATGATCTCGATAAAAATGTCATTGTTTGATTATCATTGTAATATTCTTGATCAAGTTTTTGCTCATGGGATCAATATCCATTTGATTCAACCGATTCATGATTCAGTTTATTCGCAAACTCAGAAAATCAAAATCATAACCTCCCCCCAATCCAATCTGAGATTTTAGGAAGAGAAGACTTATTACGTTACTAAATTCTTGTTTCTGACTTACAAAGTTTCTCCTCATGTCACTTTTACATTCATTATGTCAAGGTGTTATCTATTAGTCATCCACACTTTTTAGGGCTGTCAACGGATGCTATCGAAACGGATACTGGCTCAGCCGGTTCCGATATCCGATAAGTTCCGACGGAATCTTAAACTTCAAATCTGATTCCATTTCGATTAGCTTATCTGATATCGAATATTAACCGATAGATATCCGTTAGCTTATATAAATCTTAAAACCTGTTTTTTTCACTTCAAATTTTTTAGTTCATTTAAGCATTTCCAGTTCATAATTCAGTTTAAACACATACAAAACACACACAAATGATCACAGTTTATAAATTACATGTTCTATTGTTCTTGCAGCAAAAGAAAACACAAAGAAACTGAAATTTTTACTAGTATTGTCATTGACTCATTTCTGAACCTTCCTGCAAGGTCTGTACATTTTCTTCTTGTAAATGTGAATGTGATGCAACTGATGAAGATGAGGTACCCAATTGATTTGATGTTCTTTGACTTTGTGACATCACCCTGAAATGAACAGAATCACACATGTTAGTTCAATACAGGCTTACATTGCCAATGTAACATTATAACCTTAGCATCTTACAAGCTTAAAAGTTTTGAGTAGACAACATGACAAATCTTAGACAGAATGTCGTCGGATTTCAGTTTTATTGTTAAAAGTTCCAGTTAAACCTCTTCATAACTCATAACTAAAGAAAATTTTAATACAGAACCACTTTTGCCGTGAACTGACCCTATCATGCATTCCCACCGATAACCAAGTAACTTGATAATTATCATCAAAGTATGAATCACCACCGATAACCAAGTAACATGAAGTCGTTTACACAATAACTCAATAAAGTTTAGTTGTTTTAGTTTATACGATACCACTACAATTATAAACTAGAAAGCAGTAATCCATTGATCAGATCATAACCAAAATTTTACCATACATTCACAAATATAAAAAATACATTATACAAAAAATTTATAAAAAAGTAACAGTTTGATATCAATCTACGACTGATTTTATATACTCTAAAGGGACTGAATTCTGACAGACATGACTACAGAAAATACCATATTTGGGGTATTTAAAATGATTCATTTGTTTTGAAATTTTTACAGATGAATCATCACCAAAATGGGTTACTCATATTCAAAAATCAGACAAATCCATGCTGTATAAGTGCCTCATTCTAATTTCAAGAACTCGGCGATATTGCACAAATTCTGCACTATAGTTTTCTGACATACGAAGTTTTTGTAACCTCCCCAAGTCTGATCTTCCTGAAATTTTGGACGAGTTCTTCTGACATATCTAAGAATAAGATATCCAAATATCATTGAGTTCTAACGGTTAGATCTCAACTTATAATTCTAACAGTGCATCTATTATAAATGTCAAAAAGGCAAGTTCGAAATTCAAGCTAGGCTTCCATGACCTAAACTTAGTTGCCAAGAGTCTGTTATACAAAATTCATAATTTCATGTTCAATTAAACCCCATATTTGAAGTTGAATTTAATCAAACTAGGGTTACAAGAAGTACTGTGTAAACATCAAATAATAAGAAATCTCTAATTTATTTCATGAACCCTAGAATCAAAATCAAAATCAAGGAGAACAAGCATGAATCACAAATTCCATTGAGTACAGATCAGAGAACCAAAATACATAAAAGTGGAATTCAAAAAAGTACTAAAGAAGGATTTGTCTATACCTTTTCTTCTGTACTTCTGTTGTGGCGATAGAGGAAGAAGAAGGTGGTGGTGATGGAGTGGTGCCGTTGAGAGAGATGGTGGTGAAGAGAAAGCCGAGACCGAGAGAGATGATGGTGGTGAATCTCCTATTCTGTTCACTGAAGTGAAGAAGAGGGGGAGAAGGAAGAGAACTACTGAAGAACTAGAGAAGAGAAGTGACGAAGAAGAGGGGGTAGCCGGGTAGGTATAGTCTTTACTACTCTTTACTTACGCCCCTTATAGTTATCAGTATCAGATATTATCATACGGATACTGGCTAAGCCGGTTCCGTTATGATAACACGAAAATATCTGATAGAATATCCGTACCCGACATCTGATATCCGCTATATCGGATAATATCCTATAGGATCCCGGATTTTCGGAAACAGTTATCGGATTTCGGATTGGGATTGACAGCCCTAACACTTTTCTTTGCCCCCACCTTAATTACCACCCTTATTTATCCTATTTACCTCCTATATATTTTAGAATATATCTTAATTACTACTTTATGATTATTTATTTGAGTCTAGTTATTAGTAGGGAAAGAAAAGATGTGAGGAGGGAAACAATAACGGAAGAGGTTGACTTTTTTAATATTTGAGTTACTTGACACAGTTATCCCTATCATCTTCGATTCGTTTCGTTTCCTTCTTTTTTTTGAGATCGATGTTTCTGAGTTATATATATATATATAGTTATACGAGATCTATCATCACAGATAAAAAGAAATTAATCAACGCCTCAAAAATATTATTCATCACTTAGCCGGGATAAACTTTGGTTAATGAATTTTGTTAAGTTTTTCATCAAATAAAAGAAAATAGATTTTAAGATTTTTTTTACTTAGGATTCTTGGTTAAGATCAGTCAACCATATTTAGTTCTCTGTGATTTGAGATTCATCTGATTGATAGTAGTCTCTATGGTGATTAACAAAGTGAAGGTGGTTTGAGGTGTTAGAGATTTAAAATTCTTTTGTGCATCTAAATTGTTCCTGGGAGCATTATGAAGCTTCCATGGAAATCGACTAGGACTAGGTTAGGGTAGGATGGGTATTTGGAAAGAAAATTTATCTTTTTAGTGTTACTTGACTTTGACCTGATTTTATTCCCTCTTGATATCCATTTCTTCCCACCTATTAACATGACTCTTTTATTTACACCCAACACTAAAACCATCCAAATACTAAACCAAAAAAAAAAGACTAACCCTAAAATAAAATATTTATTCTTCTTCTCCCATTGTCACCTTCTTCTCCATCTCTCCCACCCGCATCTATCTCCACCACTGATCATAACTTCACTAACATTTTTTTTAAAACCAATAACCTGAATTGGTTTTTGAAAGTTTGTAGGCTAAGTTTTTGAAAACGTTAAACCTTGGAGAGTATTATCTTTCATTTTGTGTTTCCAACGTTTCACGATTATGACGATCTGATTCATCAATTTTTATGATGTTAATTATCATTTATCCCAGGCTTTAGCTGTTTATTGCATAATTACCACGATAAATAATGAATTTTTTTTGTAGTTGTAAACTTGTAATTAATTTTTGGAAAAGGGAGATTCTTTTCGTTCCATAAAAGACCTCATCAGAGATCGAAAAAGTTAAGAATTCGAATAGAGAGCCTACTACATGGGGTTGCTACTGGTGTAAAAAGTAAGCATTTGTTAGCTAAATGAGCATTCCCAGATGAAAATTCATATACAAGAGGGGGAATCGATGACAATTCTTGCTTGCTATTGTTTTTATTTTCAGTATACAATGAAGATTTGCAGTTTGCACTTTCCCTTTGAATCGTCTAGCTACCACCGACTATTAATGTAGTAAGGTTATGGTCAACTTAAATTTTACTTTTTATATAGGTGGTAAATAGGAAAAATAGAATTAAAAAGTATAATTATTTTAAAAATCCTAAGGTGGACGGTGAATAGAAAAAATGTGGATGGCAAATAGGTGGAACCTATGTCAATTATCCTCAACAATATTTAAGGCAACACAAAATGTTAGTCTCATCAATTTATGGACATATTACGTATGCTTATCATAATAAGTTAATAACAACCACAGATTAAACTTTTAACCATTATTATGCATAACCCTAATCGTATTCTTCTATATTATACATGGCTTCTGATCCAAGCAATCAAACTATTGAAATCACTGAGAAAATGAAATACGAAAGTATTAAGAAGATCCCTGCTAGGTATGGGAGTATGGCAGTTGGTTCTGCTAAAACCATAAGTGAAGATGCTGATGTATGGTCCACTGGTATGATCGGAAGACTAATGACCATTGATGAAGTAGACTCATTTGAAGTAAATGATGAAACCAGCATCCTTCGGAAAAAGTACAAGAAAAAAAAAGATTAGAGTGGTGGGCAAGAATCTTTATGTCTTCAGCTGAGTTCGCAGAAGGACATGAATGAGATCATAAAGAACTCCCCATGGAATGTTAAGAAATGTTTGTTGGTTGTTCAAAAATACACTACCAAGATTCCCATCGATAAATGGAAATTTACCTAGCAAGAATGAGATGTCTAGTTTATAAATCTTCTTTTAGAGTATCATTTTGAGGTTTTGTTTAATGAGGCTATAACTGATCTCGGGAAAAAAGATTAGTACAGATCGAAAAAATTGTAAGCCAAAATTATTAATATGGTAACCACGAAATTGATATGGACCTCAACAAAACCTTGAAGAGAGGAGAATGGTGTAACACAAACTCTGAAAACGTCACTTGGTTTTAATACTACAGGTTGTAGCAACCACAAAATCTTTGTGAGCATTGTTATATTGTGGATCATAATAAAAAGACTTGTTCTGGGGTAGTTGAAGCTATGACCATCAGAGCTATGACTATAGATGAATATAACCAATATTGCATGGAGCAAGATGCACAAGAATCTGAAGATAATGCTACTGGAATAGAGTGGCAAGGAGAGCTTCGTTATGGGAAACAAGTGTCAATAGAGATCTTCCTATATAACTCGAAAAGTGAAGGAGGGAAGGGTCTTCCTGGTTTCAGAAACTTTCCTCAATTATTTTTTTTTTGTGCAGTGACAGTACCAATATCCACTAAGTGTTGTTTCCAAATACGGTTGCCGGTTAACATCTCTTACGATTTGCCGATACGAGAAGCAAATTATTGCGTGAAGGAAACTCCTCTCATCATTGGAAGCCACCAATGCACCCTTTTCTGACCATAAATTGTGATGCATCTTTTGATAAAAAATAGTGGTCTAACAAGTATTTGTTTGATTTTACGCGATTTTGCACGAAAGTAGAGGGGATGCTAAGCTAGATGGTGTACATGGATACGAGATTCAAAACAAGCTGAATGCCTTGCTTTTCTTGATGCAATTCACTGGAGTAGAGAGTTGCATATTACACATATTATTATAGAGTCAGATCTAAAAGGCATCGATGGATATATCCAGGGATGGAGGGAGTGGTGCAAGTGGGGTCACTTGCACCCACTAAATTTTGGATAACATTATGACTGTAGTTAGGTTTCTTGTAATTAAAATGTCTTGTAGGTACAAGTTTTTATATGGCAAAACTGAAATTTATATTTTCTATGGGTCATAGGGTAGATTTCATGGTACTCACTAGTTTTTCACCTTAATCTTCTTTATTATTATTATTTATTTATTTTTGATGGAAATCACATTTCGATTCATTCAAATCAAAATAGTGATTATATGATTGCTTACAAAATGATTATCTTCTTCGATAAGAGATGCTCCAAATAAAATGGAGTATTTTGACCAATATTTTATAGATCCAAAGGAATCCGAACACCCTGAATCCCTTTTTATTATTTTAAATTATACTTTAAATATGTATCAAAAAAATTTGTGAACATCGGAACAATTTTTTTTAACCCCATAACATATAAGTCTTGGCTCTATCTCTGGTTACATCAACAACTATACTTCCACAATTGCTTGGAAAAATGAAAGCACTCTTCTTAAAGTGTAGAATATTGGTATTTTTGCGGTAAAGCAACTGATCGGTTTGTTAAGTTTAATAGGCAGTTTAGCATATCACGGGTTTGGTTTGAAAAACCACTTAGCATACCATATCAACAATTCAACTAAAGTTATTCCCTCCGTCCAAAATATATAGGCATAGAAAAAGTTTGTATTAGATTAAACAAAAATATGAAAGTTATAAAAATCTAAAAAAAAATTCTATATTACCCCCCATTACCATATCAACAATTCAACTAAAGTTATTCCCTCCGTCCAAGATATATAGGCATAAAAAAAATTTGTATTAGATTAAACAAAAATATGAAAATTATAAAAATCTGTTTTTTTTCTATATTACCTCTCCATTTTTGATGAAAATTAAAAATATTAATCTCGTTTCAGTATAATACTAATATCATTAATAAAAGTATATATATGGAAAAAAACTATCTAAAAATTATAATTATATATATCTAGATGGACAAAAAAAAAATTATACTGGTATAACTTGGCAGGGGAGGAGTGAGTAATTAATAAAGTTTGTTTTAGAACCCAGAAAAAAAAGGAAAAAAAATGAAAAGCAGAAAATTTCTCAAACACATATTTCACTAGAAGGACTTCAGAAATTCAAAAGATTTTGGATTTTGAAAAGAACCTAATCTGTTGATTTCATCAACAAAAAAATAATCAATCGAGGGTTTAGTTAAATTTTCAGCAAATTACATACCTTTATCACCAATTAGTTTCTTAGAACGATCAGCAATTGTTTATGGAGATAAAATCTCAGTTGTTTATGGAAGTACGGTTAAGTTTACACGGAAGCAAACTCGAGAACGATGTCTGAAACTTGCTTCTGCTCTTACTCAACTTGGGATTTCCCGAGGTGATGTTGTAGGTTTCTTCCTTTACTTTTAATACTTTGTAAGGAAGTTTCAATTTTTTCAACTTTGGTTTGCCATGGAATGTTGTGGGTGTTCAACATTTTGATTGAGTTTCCTCTGTTCTGAGGGTATATATTTTTTTATTTTATTTTTTACTTTTTTTGTTGCTCACTAGATCATTTATGTGTCTTATTTGCTTTGATTAATGTTAGAGTTTATATTTAGTTATCAGCTTAAATTTTTTGTGTCATTTTATTTTTGCCTTTCTTTAATAACGTTTGTCCCAATTTTAATGCTTCACCTTGGGTAAGTCAAAATTGTGAAGGTACTACTTGCCTGATTGATGTACTATGTTTTGCCTTCGTATGCAAATTTTTTCATGTTCTTGAATTAATTTTAGAATCCAGAAAAGAATATTTTTGCTATTCCACAATCTTTTTTATATGTATTGGATGGTCATAGCTCTAGTTGGTATGTAGGGTCGCAAGTGAAACTGTTATTGTTACGATGGTAAAAGAGATATAATGGTAGAAATAAAAAAAAATTTCTTGAATTAATTGTCTACATCTGAGGCCTATTTATATTGCAATGCTAATTATTCTAGAATATTTCTAGAATATTTGTAAGATATTTCTAGAATATTCTAACACTAAAATATTCTAGAATATTTCTAGGATATTTCTAAGATATTTCTAGAATATTCTAACATCTCCTTCAAGTTGATTAGTGTTAGAATATTTCTAGAATATTTCTAAGATATTTCTAGAATATTCTAGAATATTTCTAAGATATTTCTAGAATATTCTAACATCCCCCCTCAAGTTGAGTAGTGGGATCTCCAATGCTCAACTTGGAAAATACTGATCCAAATATCTTGCCCGTAACTTCCTTTGTCAGGATGTCTGCCAAATGATCCTCAGATCTCACAAAGGGTAGCTCAATAGTGCCGTCTTCGATCTTCTCCTTTATGAAATGCCGATCCACTTCTACGTGTTTGGTTCTGTCATGTTGTACAGGATTTTCTGAAATGCTAATTGCCGCCTTATTATCACACATCAACTGAGTCGGAAGCTTTAGTGGAAAACCAATCTCATTCATCAATTCCTTTAGCCAAAGAATCTCTGTGATTCCTTTTACAATGCCCCGGAATTATACTTCTGCACTTGATAGTGCCACTACCTTCTGTTTCTTACTTCTCCAAGTGACCAAGTTCCCTCCAACTAAGGTAAAATACCCTGTAGTGGATCTTCTATCATTTGGGTTACCAGCCCAATCAACATCAGTAAAGGCCTCAGCATCCAGGTGTCCATTCTTTCTGAACAGGATACCTCTTCCTGGAGTGCCCTTAAGGTATCATACTATCCTCATGGCTACTTCCATGTGATCTATCTGAGGTTGGTGCATAAATTGACTTGCTACTCCAACAGCGTAAGCAATGTATGGTCTGGTATGGTCTAAGTATATTAGCTTTCCCACCAACCTCTGGTACTTCTCTCGATCTGCTAGCTCATCTCCCTAAATCATCTTAAGTTTTTGGTTCACCATTATCGGAGTATCACTGGGTTTGCAATCCACCATACCAGTTTCAGCCAACAAGTCTAGTACTACTTCCGTTGGGAGATGTAAATTCCTTCTCTTGACCGCTGAACTTCAATCCCTAGGAAATATTTTAGTCCACCGAGATCTTTCATCCCAAACTCTGTAAAGAGACTTTTTTGAAATTGTGCAATTTCTTCTTCATCACTTTCTGTTATGATCATGTCATTAACATATATTATCATACAAGTAATCAGATCTCCTCTCCTCTTAAAGAACAGGGTGTGGTCAAAATTGCTCTGTATGTACCCATATCGTTTCATAGCCATTGTAAACCTCCCAAACCAAGCACGTGGAGATTGTTTAAGCCCATATAAAGCTTTCTTGATCCTGCATACTTCATTTCTTTGGAACTTATCCGAGAACCCAGGTGGTGCTTCCATATATACCTCTTCTTCCAGATCTCTATGTAGGAAAACATTCTTGACATCGAACTGATGAAGTGGCCAGTCTTTATTTGTTGCTATCAAAAATAACACCCTGATAGTGTCAATTTTTGCAACCGGGGAAAAAGTTTCTGAGTAGTCGATGCCATATGTCTGTGTATAACCCTTGGCTACCAATCTTGCTTTGTACCATTCAATGGTTCCATCAGCCTTATATTTGATGGTAAAGACCCACCTGCAACCAACTAGTTTCTTTTCTGTTGGTAGCATACATTTCTCCCATGTGTCTTTTCTCTCAAGTGCTTTCATTTCTGTATTCATAGCTTCTTGCCATTAAGTCTTCTTACTTGCCTTTTGAGCTGTTTTTGGAATATTTTCTGAAAGGAGAGTGACAAATAATGCCTTTGCAACATCAACAACTCCCCCTGGCTGCATTTACTGGATACCTTGAAGCACGGGACACATGCTTTGGTGAGAATCGATTAGGCGGCACACCTCTATTTTTTATCGGAGCTAGGGCAAATGCCCCCGACTCTTCTGGTTCCAGTACTACGCTATCATCAGGATTAGTGGCATCATTCAAATCAGAAGACAAATCATCAGTGTACGACTCATTTACCTCTTTCCGGACATCATCCAAAGTAGATTCATTGATTGTGTGTACTGGTCCGTCAACCCCGTCTACGTTGGGAGAGGAAGATTCGGTGGATCCATCTACCTTCTCGGTTAGAACAGTCTCAGAACAACTTAGTTTGCTTAACCAACTTAATGGTTCACTGATTCTCTCCCCCTGAACACTAGGTTGGTGGCAGAAGAAATATTCAGACTCTAAAAAGTCACAATCCATAGTGACATGGACGTGACGAGTGACTGGATTATAACAACGATACCCTTTTGATGCATGGCATACCCCACAAAGACACATTTCTCTCCACAAGGATCAAGTTTGTTTCTATTTGTTTTGGGGATATGGATGAACACTGAACAACCAAAAACTCGGGGTGGTAAGGTTAGAATAGAAGGTATTGTGGCTTGGGTAGATAGCGTTTGTAAAGGGGTTTTGTGATTAAGAATTTGGGTAGGAAGACGGTTGATTAGGTATGCTGATGTAGCTAGAGCTTCAGGCCAAAAAGATTGAGGAACTTGAGATTCAATCATCATGGCACGAGTCATTTCAAGTAATATCTGATTCTTCCGTTCAGCTACACCATTTTGATGAGGTGTGTCGGGGCACGAAGTTTGATGGACAAGACCATTTTTCTGGAAAAGGGCTTGCATGGACTGACTTGCAAACTTTCCTCCATTATCGGAGTGAAGAATCTGTATTTTCTTATTAAACTGGGTCTGAATCTTTTCGTAAAACATGAAAAATTTCTCAGGCACTTCTGATTTATGTTTCATAAAATATATCCAAGTCATGTGAAAGATATCATCCACAAACAATACGAAACACTGAAGCCGACCATTGTTAGAATTTGGAGCTGGGCCCCACACATCAGAGTGGATTAATGACAAAGCAGAGTCAACTCTAGTGTTATTTGGATAAAAGGAAACTCTATGATTTTTAGCACGAATGCAAGTTTCACATTTTATATGAGTGGATTTATTTGAAAAAAGACTAGGAAATAAAAACTTGAGATATCCAAAGGATGGATGACCAAGACGTCGGTGCCACAACCAAAGTTGTCTGTTGGATGTTTCGTGCAAGCATGGCATGTCCCTCGTGAACCACCTCATCAACGTAGTAAAGGCCTCCTCGCTCAGTACCACGCCCAATGATCTCCTTTGTACAAAGGAAAAATTTTGGATACATCAGCATCACACAGTTAAGTTCTTTTGTCACCTGACTAAGTGACAACAACTTTGAAGATAATGTAGGAACATATAGACAATTATGTCACTTCATTTTGTCAGAAAACATAATAGAACCCCCTTCTTTCACTTCAACAAGTTCTCCACTAGCAGTCTTAATATGGGACTTTGACGTTGACGACAAGTTTAAAAAATCTTTGGGGTCATAGGTCATAGTATATGTAGCTCCGCAATCAAAAATCCAGGCAAATGATTTTTCTGGGCGAAAATTGGGTGCAGATTGGGTTTAGTAGGCTTTGGGCTTCAAGTTATAATTTTTTTGGGCTAAGAAGTCAAAAGGACTGGTCTTGCAATTCTTAAAACTAGGAGGACTAATCTGATCCTCAAACTCATCAAAACCAAAAAAGTGAGGTTTAAAAAACTTGGGGTTAACAATTGGAGGGATTGGGGTGTCAATCCCAAACCTTTTACATGTATGGTTTGTCTGGTTTATTCCCATAAACGCGCCTCCATAACCTATTGCACCTCCCTGGCTTCCACTGTTGTTGTTGGATGCTCCCTTGCCAGTGTTCACACGCTGTCCCGATGTCTCCTAGTGGTTGTTTTTCCACCAATCTGGGTAGCCCACAATCTTAAAGCATGTTTTTTTAGTGTGTTTCTTCATCCCGCAATGGGTGCAAAAGAGCTTCAATATGTCTTCTTTGTCCCTACTTCGTTGTGAATCAAAACGAAATTTAGTTTTTTTGGCCACCACACCTACACCAATCCCCGATGCTGAGTCGACTTCATAGGATGCCGCTTTCAAAATGTGGAGCCTGGCGACCTCCCTCCGTACAGTAGCATAAGCAGCTTCGATTGAGGGGAGCGGATCCCGCTTTAAAATGTCCTGCTTAATTGGTTCAAACTTATCATCAATGGATGTTAACAATTGGTAAAGTCTCTACTCTTGAATTTTACTATTGTAAATCTGAATATCTTCAGGATCCTTCATTTGGTTTGGATCCCATCGATCGATGGTCATCCAGATACTATGCAGTTTGTTCCAGCAATCTTCTAAGGTATCTCCACCTTGTCTCAATGAATTGGCCTTCTTGTGAAGGTCAAACTCCTGCAGCAAATCGTTGAGGAACCATATGTAACAGCCATCCCATCCTAAAGGGCTTTTGCAGTCGGATATTGCGAGACATTATTCACCAGATTTGATTCGATATTCTGAATTAGCCACGTAAATACGCACTGGTCATCTTGTTCCCAGCGTGTGTACGCTTGATCTGTTTTTTCCGGCGGTGTGGGTTGTCCAGTAATGTGAGAGCTTTTTCCTCTGCCTCCAATAGCTTTTTTCAAGGTTTCCCATAATGCATAGTTGTCTCCACTGAGTTTGATTCCAAGAGATAGATTCTCATAATTGGTTGTTGTAGGTTGTGCTCCAAGGCTATTTCGCAGCAACGCAGCGATTTGCAGCGTTAATTCATCGGGAATGTTTGTTGAATTTCGATTGGTATTGTTGTCAGAATTTTTATTGACTTCTGACATGTTTTAGGTTTTTGTTGTTTTTGGCTAATTTAGGTCGAGAAATGTAAAGATGAATGAGAGTTTCCAGAATCTGAAACCTGCTCTGATACCATGTTACGATGGTAAAAGAGATATAATGGTAGAAATAAAGTTCTTTTTCTTTCCTGAATCAATTGTTAACATCTGAGGCCTATTTATATTACAATGCTAATTATTCTAGAATATTTCTAGAATATTTCTAAGATATTTCTAGAATATTCTAACACTAAAATATTCTAACATTCTCCTCAAGCTGATTAGTGTTAAAATATTTCTAAGATATTTTTAGAATATTCTAACAGTTATCACCTCGTGTAGTTGTGCATTGATTTTCGTATGGTTTAGTACCACCACTTGAAGCTCCTGTGAATCCATCTTTGCATTTCCCATTTTGATCCTTGTTGACAATCTATTCTTTGATATTCATAATTTATCAGTTGTCACCCTCTTAAATATATTTGGAATTGTCTGACCAGGTGGCCGTATTGGCACCAAATATCCCAGCAATGTTTGAGCTTCATTTTGGTGTCCCAATGACTGGCGCTGTTCTTTGTACAACATACGGCAGGACTCGGCTATGATATCAATCCACTTGAGACACTCAGAAGCCAAGGTCATCTTTGTTGATTACCAATTTCTTGAAGTTGCGCAAGCAGCTCTTGACATTCTATCCAGCACAAAAACCAAGACGCCTCTCCTAGTCCTAAAAACCAGCTCAGGCGAGTACTTGGAATACGAGAATCTTATAGGTTCCGAGCTAGATGGTTTTGAGATCAGGAAACCAAATGATGAATGGGATCCCATATCATTAAATTACACTTCAGGAACAACATCAAGTCCCAAGGGAGTTGTTTACCACCACAGGGGTGCATATCTCAATTCTCTTGCAGCAATTCTTCTTAACAGAATTGGCCCAAATCCTGTTTACCTATGGACTGTACTGATGTTTCACTGCAATGGTTGGTGCCTCGTCTGGGGAATGGCAGCTCAAGGTGGCACCAGTATCTGCCTAAGAAACGTCTCTGCTCAAACCATTTTTGGTAGTATTTCTCTGCATAGGGTAACAAACATGGCTGGTGCACCAACTGTCTTGAACATGATCACGAATGCACCACCTACCGTCAAAAAGCCGCTTCCTTTGAAGGTGGAGGTAATGACAGGTGGTGCACCACCTCCTTTCCAGGTCTTGTTCAAGCTGGAGGAGCTAGGTTTTGGAATTACCCACTCATACGGCCTGACAGAAACCTATGGTCCAGCGACAATTTGTACCATGGAAGCCAGAGTGGGATTCCATGCAACCCCATGATCGAGCAAAGCTTAAGTCCCGTCAAGGGGTTCAACATCTACAATGGAGGATGGCGATATAAAGGATCCAGTTTCCATGAAGAGTGTACCTGCAGATGCAAAAACTATAGGCGAGGTGATGCTCAGAGGCAACACGGTGATGTCAGGGTACCTTAAAAATTCAAAAGCAACCGGAGAAGCTTTTCAGGGTGGATGGTTTCGAACCGGTGACCTTGGCGTGAAGCACCCTGATGGTTATATAGAGCTAAAGGACCGATTGAACGATATAATAATTTCAGATGGGGAGAATATAAGTACCATAGAAGTTGAATCTGTGTTGTTTAGTCATCCTTCAATTCTTGAGGCAGCGGTTGTAGGCCGACCAGATGAACACTGGGGTGAGACACCTTGTGCATTTGTTAAGTTAAAAGAAGGACAAAATGCAAGCGTTGAAGAGATAGTCAAGTTTTGCCGGGGCCGGTTACCACATTATATGGCTCCACGGACTGTTGTTTTTGATGATTTGCCGAAGACTTCTACAGGAAAAACACAGAAGTTTGTTCTTAGAGAAAAGGCGAAGGATATGGGAAGCCTTACTAAAAAGAATAACTGAAAGTAAGCTCTAAGGGCAGATGTGAAATAGCTTTGAAAGGTAACCTACTATGTTACTCTTGTAATAATGGCCTGCAATTATAAGCTCTCTCTTTCGGTGCAAATAAATATGTATTCTTTGAACCATGTTGTATCTCAAATTTGAAGCAGTTTCTTGATGATTGATGCAAATATATGCGTATTTTAAGTAAATTTGGTTTAGATCCTGTTAGATCTTTGAAATTCCAGATCTCGGTTATCTCAAGGACTAGGTCAATTTCTTTCTGCTCATGCTCATCTTTTCACGCCCATAGTCCAAATTTGGTTATGATGTTCTCCAAATTTGCATGTTCTTTGTGTCCTCTTTTAGTGTCCATGTGTCTTTTCTTATCAGGAAGCTTCCATAATCTAGATGGTCTGCCTGTATAGTCCAGCATAGAGATGCTCAGAAGGCTGATTCTTCACAATAATGCTGTTCAAAATAGAGCCCAGGTAAGCCAGATGTTTCAGTACTCATTAGGAGAAGTTAAAAGCTATTCCATTACTCACAGCCAGGTATAAAATAATTTATGTACATGTACTGCTTCATTAACATAACTCTGTTTACTTGCACTCCATCTTATCAGTTAAAATATAGGTGATTCTTTGTGCGAAACATAAAACGTTAAGAGAACTTCATCCAGATTACTTATGAAAATAGTGGAGGAGATATAAGATAATTTTATAGTGAAATCGATCAGAAAAACTAGCCAGCAAGAGTTTATGACGATGCTGATCTTCTATCATACCATGGGCGCATTTGGGAGCTTTTCTGAATAATATCCTAGGACAGTTGACTGACATGTGTCACCTTAGGAGGAGTAAGCATTACCTATTTAGACGATGGATTATGATTATCCATGCCTCGATGTATGCAACTAGAATCCGTAGTAGTCTCGTTCTTTTTTTCCTTTACTACTCAAGTTACCTGAAAGACAGAGTACGCTGCCGCAAAGGTGCGATGATCTCATAAAAGCAGAAACCAAACATTCCCACCAAGGAACAGAGGTCAGGACATCACTGACGTATGGTAAAGAAGCCGCCACCTACAGCAACCTAAGGAATCTAAACCACGCCAGTTCCAATTAACTGATGTATGAAACACATATTGCAGTGGTTATCAAGCTGAGATGAACCATGATATACTCAGCAGTGATGTCATGAAAGATAAAGAGAGATAAAAGATGAACATCGGAGACCTCTTAACCACCCACTATCTTCAAAGATAAGGAGTACAGAAATTTTCCACCGATTGGGTAAACGTCACTACCAATGTTCTTCTTAATCAATAGCAGGTTTAATGGAGAGAAGAGTTCGGATTATTGGAGCAGGATTAAGTGGTTATTATCTTGAGAAAGGATTTTATCCCATTGTTTTGAATCACAGTCTGGTCTTCTTGGAGTTTGGACTCATACAACTAAATCAACAAATTTCAAACACCCAAACAAGCTTATCTATTCTCTGATTTTCAATGGCCTTCTTCTGTAAGATGATTTCCCGGACATTAATCAAACTATGGAATATTTAGAATCGTATGCTCTTCGGTTGAGTTTACTTTCTTGGATGAAATGTTAGAAAACAATATATATAAAATATAATTTTAAGGTTTTAAGAAAATAAATAAATTTGTTTTTTTTGTGAATGGAAAACTATTAGTCCCATATTGGAGAGTTTTAAATCTTAAATTGTTTTAATATAATATATAAACTTATTAGTCCCACATCAGGGAGATCTTTCTTCTTAAGTTGTAATAGGTTATTATATAAACAAGCTTTTCTCAACCTATAAAGACAATCCTTGGAAAAAAGGTTTCTTCATATTTTCTTGGAGATACCAAAAGAATAATAATTTTTTTTATTTTATTTTTTTCAAGTTTTCGAGATTTTTCTTAAGGGTTTTTTTCGGAGTTGCCAAGCTCAAGTTGAGCATCTACTGCTATACTAGTAGTAGGTGTAGTAGGGTGTTTTATCCTAGAGGCATTCGCCCTGTGGAGGCTATAACATCACTCTTGAGTGTAGCCGGGCGCTAATGTCTTAAGGAAAGCATGTTGAACACGTGACTCACTCTGTTTTCTAAAGTTTTGCCATGTTGTTGTTGCGGAGATCTGGGGAGCTTATCTGTTTCGTCAAATCGATCACTTTCAATACAAAAGAGCTAAGTATCAATAACTTTTATTTATTTGAATTTTCTTCATTTTGATTATCGCGCCCAACAATCTTAAGACATTAGCTTTAGTAGTAATCAAAAATGAATGCTCGGTTTGTGAATCGTTGACGTTGATATTATATTGGAAAACAAAGGATATTAATTGTGAAGTGAAAAACAAAATTGAGTTTTTTGGTCAGCTGTAGAGTTTCAAGTATATCTCTTAACTTAGAAAGAATTTCGACAAATACTTTTAACTGTATATAGTAGACATCCTGATAGTTACCCACGCCAAATTTCAGAATTTTTTGAGTTGTAAAAGTATTTTTTAGGTATTTTACAAAACTGAGAAACGTTCCTGAAAAATTCTGATGGGCAGAAAAATATTGTTGACTAAATTAGTTTTTCTGGGATAACCATGTGTTTTTGAAATTGTGATTCGATCGAAGTTTGTAGATCTAGATGTTATCTTCAAAACTCATTTTTTATTTTCCGATTCGGAATTATGGTTTGTGAGATATGGTGTTTGTAAAAACGTTGTGTATGTTTGTCCATAATATCAATAACTGGATCTAAGCTCTAGATTAGTATGAGATCTTTCAACCATTTACAGTGGTACTTTTCACCTTGGATATAACATGAAAAACCGGTACTAGTGGGTGCTTTTATTCATGATAGACTTGAGATTTCAATTTAGTTGAAATATTTATCATAAACAACTTAGAGCAAGTAACGAATTGATTTTTGTGACTTAAAATGATAATCTCTTATATGTGTTAGATTAGTATCACATTGCTAATGAATAAGATGTTAAATCAGTTGTGTATGAGTTATCCATTTTGTTATAAATCACTTTGATTATATGTGCTTTGTGTAGTATCAATTGACGTGAATCACATGATTGGTTAATAATTGTGTATTAGCAATTTCTATGGTGATTTCTAAATCATTTCGAATATGTTACCTTTCGTTGAAAATATGATAATCATAATACACTAGTATATCATAGTCATATGGAGAGTGAGGTATAAAGTATCTTTTAGTAACTAGTGCAACAAGAAGGTTAAGCGATCAAATGTGCTTGAATTGATACGTATGTACACAAAAATTGTTTAGGGTTTTTATTACCAAGTTTTGTTACTTACTTATGATAGTGATAGTCTAATGTGAAGAAAGACTTAAGTAACTTGATAACTAGGTGTTCACAATAAATATTTTGATAAGATGATCACTTATAATATCTTGATAATTTTATATTACCTATGACGAATGAAAGTATCAACCAATTTTTTGAATCCTAGTTGGTCAGAAGTTTTATCATCTTAAGTTGAATGATAAATTTAGTGTTAATCTATGATAACTTATATTTTTTTTAGTTGTGTGCTTATCTCCTCGGAATAGAGAATTATATATTCAAATTTGAATGGAACAATTGAGATGCTTACTGTGTTAAGTAATTTTACTTTTCAGTGGAGATGATAAAAAGAATTGGTTGGTAAATGCCAGAAGTGCTGGAACGTGTGCTCCATAAAAGGCATGTTTTGTCTTCTACCAGGAAAGGAAAAGATTAAAAGCATTTTCATGAACAATTCAACTATCAAAATAGTTGAAGAAATAGGTAAATGATTTGCAAGGCCTTTCAGGTATGGACATTAATCAGATTATGATATCATTTTCAATATTTGCATTGCGAATTAAAACTAGTGCCAAATGTTATCTACCTAAGTTACTATGAAATGTTATACTTGGAAATATGGTCTTGTGATGCTTTGAGTGTTAGCTTAATAGAACAAGACAACAGTAGATAAAAGGGAAAATCGTCAATGAATTGAGAATGAATAAATGAGCATGTTAAATCATAGTGTTGGTATAGAGTAGCATTATATGGTGTGTCTTAATTAGATGCAACCTAAACGACACATAAATGTAGTTTCTTATGTTGAGAAATCCTGATAATTATGGGGGGCCTTATGTCTCAACTGTGGGGTATAAGATGGAAACAAGTGTTTGTTTGATTTCTCAAGTAGATTCATAAAACACCCTAGACTTATATGTGCCCTACCCTGTAGACCTCAATTGTGGGGGTTTAAGGTGAGAATGAAGAGTCGACTTCTTTAGCATATCATTGCATATGATCACCAAAACTGTAGTATGATAATTTGTAAGTTTTGAAGCTAACAACATTTAAGTAAAGTAAATTTTATTGTTGAGGATGTTGAGTTCTCGACAATAGTTTTCTGAGGTCGGGTTCTCACACGAGATTGAATAAGTCAGACAGAGACTTGATTTTGTGAAATTGTTGTTAGAGAATAAAGTAGTGATCTCTTGGCACATACTCACATGACTCAAAATTACTACATCAGGCATTGTTTGCCATTATTGTCAGTAAGCTACATTAGATGGATGTTGAGACATTATACATAAATGATTAGTCAAAGGTGGACCAACCTTAAGGGTTTGGTTAGCGCTAGGGGTACAAACTGATTACACCTACATATACTTGACCTGAACCAAGATGTAAGTCACTGACCTATAAATATTATAATGTGATGATGATGAATACTAGTGATGTACACTAATGAATTTGATAGTGTATTTACACTAAATCAATGGAAGGTGCATATGTTTAGCATGCCTTTGTTACATGTTTTACAACCACTAAAAAAATTTTGTTGTTTAAAGTTTGACAGGAAACTAATATGTTGTTGAAGTGGTCTAAAGGATCCGAAAGAACCAAAATCAAATTTTGATGATATAGTTTCTGTCAAATGTGTGTTGTAAAATAGGTGTGCATGTTTTCCATTTTATTCTGGATAATTACATGGTTGCTCTGATCACAGGACCAGAAAATTTGGATGCTTGAGGTACATATTTAATTTCAAATATGTGATATATATTGCACCAACCTTTGGAGGAAGATGTAATGACCGTACTCATAAGTAGTACATGTATCTTGTGTATGCCTTTATATGCTTTACAACCACTAGAAAACATGTGATGTTTGTGATTTGATTGAAAGACTAAGTTGTTGTAGACAAGCATGATCCAAAAGTTCATTGGAACCAGAAGAAATTCTGACGAGAATGGTCTTTGTCAAACTCGATGCGTTTAATGTTGTTGTAAATGTGCAACGAATTAGGTGTATAAATATACTTGTGATCCCAGAAGAATTAATGGGATGATCTGATCAGAAATTTGAAGTACCTGAGGTACATTTTAAATTGTTTACGTGCATGATACATATTAAACTGACTTAAGAGATGTTGTAATTTCAGGCTTTGGAGAATCTTAGCCTATGTTTGTACTCCCTTAAGATGTATAATTAGTTGGAAATCCTCCAACATACATGAAGAAATCGACTGAGATGAAATCAGAGTTCGTTTTCTTAAATTAAAGCATAAGAGGAAGATGAATTGCTAAAACCCTTTTGTTGGGTATTCCTCTGTGACTAAATCCTGTGGCCACCAATGTTGAAGCTCAGTTGACTATGTGAGTCTAAAGTAAATGAGCAATGGAAAAGTCTAGACAAACTCAGAGAAGGCTAATTCGGTAAGACAACTACTCTCTAATGAAGTGATTTTTGTAGACTTAGTGAAGTCAAGAGAAAAATCAGTGGATCCTTTGATGGAAGGATAATCTATAGAGATAGTTTGTTATTGCGTCGAGGGAGATGGGACTTAAGCTCAAGAAATAAAATTGCCATGAAGGACACTCAACCTTAGTGACTGGAGATCCCAAGATCAAGGTTCAATGAGACAACTAATTTGTGGTAATTAAAAGTATGCACTATCAAGAGGTTGTCCCTCCCTATGGTGCATTGTTGTGATAGTGTGAATGCATGTGAAGGAGGACTTTTAAGAAGTCTTAATGAGTTCTATAGTTTCAATTTAAGATTGAAGTGGGGTGTAGCAGTAACACTCTTGATAGAACCCACCTATCTGAATGAGGAAGTGGGCCGCTTCCTATGAGAATATGAGCTGATTCTCTAGAGCATTCTGAGAAACGGGATATTTGCTCAGGGCCAAAATGAGCACAACGGCACGAGCTTGGCAGCACCTTGGAGATATCATGTGTTGGTGTTATCACGAATTACACCAAACGCTAGCAGTTCAAGACATCGCGTTCACTGTCTCTAGCAAGTAGTTCCGGTAATCTCTCACTAAGCAAAGGCTCAAGACCTCATGGACACCTCTGCCTAAAATGGTATTTCCTGCGTTTTATGTGATTTTCATTTTTTATCGAGATTTAATTCATTTTGAGAAAATGAGTTTTATGTTGTTGTTTTTGATGGTCTTGGTATTGCTGATACTTAGAACCTCAGGGTCACTGGATCACTGGATAATTTTCTCTTTGGTGAACGGAACCTTTAGCCCCACTATATATGGGAAACTAAAGATGAAAGCTCTCTATACAATTATGATTTATGCAATCAATAGTATGACCTTGGGGTCAACACACTTTTGTGTGGAGGAGAGGACATTGGAATTGCTAGTATGACTTCAACACGCACGATCGTGGGATTGAGGTGTTGATTTACCAAGATCTATATGTGTTTTTCATGTTTTACAGAGGTTTTTCATTCATGTGGGGGATTGTTGGAAAACAATATATATATAATTTAATTTTAAGGTTTTAAGAAAATAAATAAACTCTTGTTTTCTTTTCTGAATGGAAAAACTATTAGTCTCACATCGGGGAGTTTCCAATCTTAAATTGTTTTAATATAATATATAAACTTATTAGTCCCACATCGAGGAGATCCCTCTTCTTAAGTTGTAATAGGTTATTATATAAACAAGCTTTTCTCAACCTATAGAGACAATCCTAGGAAAAAGGGTTTCTCCATATTTTTTGGAGATACCAAAAAAATAATAAATTTTTTTTTATTATCTTCCTCAAGTTTTCGAGATTTTCCTTAAGGGTTTTTTTCGGAGTTGCCAAGCTCAAGTTGAGCATCTACTGCATATGCTAGTAGTAGGTGTAATAGGGTGTTTTATCCTGGAGGCATCCGCCCTGTGGAGGCTATAGCATCACTCTTGACTGTACCCGGGCGCTAATGTCTTAAGGACAGCGTGTTGAACACGTGACTCACTCTGTTTTCCAAAATTTTATCATGTTGCTGTTGTGGAGATCTGGAGAGCTCATCTGTTTCGTCAAATCGATCACTTCCAATACAAAAAATATTAAATATCAATAACTTTTATTTATTTGAATTTTCTTCATTTTAATTATTACACCCAACATAAATTTAACACCAAACTTTCTAACATTAACTATTTGGTGCAAGAAGGCCAAGATATGCCTTAATGGAGTCATTTTGGTGGTTCGGATCAGGCTTGCAGTAATTCTAAAGGTAAATGAGATATTAATACTGTCACTGTTCAAAAACACCAATATCAAGATCATCAAATTCATGCAGTAGAAGATGTGTTTCTTCGCATTGGGCAGTCAGTGGAGTGCCAAATGTTCCCGATTTCTCACCAGACAAGGGGCCCAGATGCTTTCATCAATGCTAAAGTAACACACTCTATTGGTTACTATGCCATGAATGAGTCTGATGCTGCCAAGTTTGTCAAAGGAAAACATGTTGCAGAAGTTGAATCATCGAAGGCAGCTTTAGACTTTGCTAACAATATGGAATTGCCGATGGTATGTTGTTTATAATTTTTATTTATCGTTTATTGAATTGTAAATTGTCTGCTGACTTCTAACCCCTGGATGGGTAGCAGGCATTCTATACATGCATAACCCATGGAGTTGCACCCTGACATATTTAGGATCTCAGTCCTTGGGCAGAGGCAACCCAAGCTGTCAGGCGACATCTGCTGGTAGACAAATAGCAAGGTTGGTAGTTTATCAATAAATTCTTCACTATCAGTAATTTTGTGATGAGATATATAGTTTCTCAATAAAGTTACAGGGGTGGAGAATCTTTGTACACTGATATATAGAACTTAACATTTGAGTATACCTGATTATCTTCCACGGGGTGTCCTCTTGGTTTCTTGTACCTAAATTGTTTCTCTGAACTTTTGCTCCATAAACCAGGTGAAGGACTAATCTTTGATCTCTAAGTACCTTGCTTTCACCACTGGTAAGTAATTGATTAGTTCTTTTAAAATTGTCATTAAAATGTGGGATTAATGAAACGTGTTGAGTAATTATGCCGATTTTGCTTACAGATGAGCAGCTTCTAAATTTGTGGAAAGCTATTGACATCCAAATTTCCCTTGAAGAAGTACAATATGATACCAAAATATAGTTTCTTGCAAGAAATTTCATCTTGTTTAAAGAACAAGTCAAAGTGGTTTACTTTGTACAAAGACGCATTGATATTTGAGGGTGATGCAGGGACACCTCTAGATGCAGATATAGTCATCCTTGCCACAGGCTATGAGTGACGAAAAGCTCAAAAGCTTGCACATTCCAAAATCCTGTTATGGGTTCCTCGGACTCCACAGTTCCATTATAGAAGTACACCCCGATTATCGATTATCGAAAATAGTCGAATAGATGGGCGTCATACCAATGTTGAATTGACTACTTTGTAATAGGTTTTTTTGCTAGATGGTCCAAAAAACCCGTATCGTGTTAACCATTAGTCCATCCGAGAAATCCACTTTAACCATAAGTCCAAAAACCATTTGAAAACTTCCAATTACATTCTTCCCATCATGTGTACTGATCTCACGTTCTCCAACTCCTCCACCCCCTACACTACTCGGATTCTTAACGAAAAAATAGTTTCATTTACTCCTACACTACTCGGATTCTAAAAGTTATTAACCTTGTTAGAGAAACAACTTCTCTCTCTGTTTTTTCCATTAAAACGAAAAAACCTAAACGAAAATACAAAAAAAATAGATCCGTATACCAAAAATTCAACAACAAAAACGAAATCGAATACAAAAAATTCATCAACAAAAACAGATCTAAAATACCAAAAATTCATCAACGAAAAACGAAATCGAAATCAAAATCAAAATCATCAACAAAAACATATCTTTTTTCATATCATGCTCCTTCACCAAAACTGAAGAAATCAATTAGTAAAAGAAGAAAATAGTATTCATGAACTACCAACAAAAGAGAAGAAGAAAAGAATTATTAGAACAATAAAAGAAGAAGAAGATCTCTATTAGTCGCCAAAAACAGTACATATTGGTATGTACTGAACGAAAATAGGTATTGAAGGAAAAAAAAATGTATGATCTCACAGTACATATTGATATGTACTGAAGAAAAATATGTATCGAAGGAAAAAATATATGATTCCACAGTACATATTGGTCCAGCAGTACATGTTGATATGTATTGAAGAAAAATATGTACCGAAGGAAATAGAGTAGATGATCCAACAATACATATTGATCCAACTGTATATATTGATATGTACTGAAGGAAAAAGTATATGATCCCACAATACATATTTTCCTTCGTAGATAATGATATGCACCAAAGGAAAGTATGTACCAAAGAAAAAAAAAAGTATAATCACACAGTACATATTGAAAATAACAACCTTTAATCAAAAAAAATAAAAATAGCACTAACCCAACACAAAAAAGAGGAGTAAATCATATCGTTTGAATAGACAACTTTCATCTTCCAACATTGAATATCAAATCAAGATGAAGAAGATTAAAAAGTTTAAACAAAACCCGATGAATTTGTATCTCCTCCTTCTTCTTCTTCTTCTTCTTCTTCTTCTTCTTCTTCTTCTTCTTCTCTATATTCTGTATATTCTCGAATCTTCTTCTTCTTCACAAAAATCGTCTTCTTCTCCTTCTTACAGATCTGAAATTGAAAACTAAGTATAAGAAAATCAAAAGTTGTTTGCTTCCGGGTAATTGTATATGAATATGAAGATTACGTCTCGTTGAATACAAATCTAGAATCAGTTTGAAGACCTAAAACACATATAAAGATCGATCAAAAATCTAAGAAGATAACTCATTGTTTCTCTTTCTGTTTAACGAAGGCTGTAGACAAAAGGATAATTTTGATATTTATAGAAACGTATTATTAAGACCCACACGTGAGTTGGACGAGCGACTCACAAAATCAGTCCAAAAATTTGTTTTTAGACTAGTGGTTAAACCGGATTAGATGAATGGATTAGGGGGTAAACGGGTCTTGAATCTAGAATTAACTAGTAATTCCTAGTTTGTAATATTCAATGATATATGGCTGTATGCAATGTTTTATGTGCTAAAAAGATTTATGTAGAGAAAACATCCATCTGCAGATTCCACAATTGCCAATAACTGGGTAGTTTAAAAGTGCTGCGAATTTGTATACATTGGATTTGAGGTGTCAATGGCTAGCACATCCTCTGGACGCTGAATTCAAGTTACCAAGTATTAAAAAGATGGATAGATGTTTTGAAATGGAAAAACACACGAAACGTTACTGCGGTTACTCTGTGTTTTGGAATTTATACATGGTCGGACATTTCCCATTATTATCGAATAAATAAGCTTGTATAGTCAATTCTCATTTCAGCCGTAGTGTATCTGATGGTCATTTTCAGCATTTTAACAGCATCATCGTTTAATAGACAATGATAGTTTATTTTTCTGGTATTTTTGAGGACGATCCAAAAAAAATTTAGGGTAAGTATTAAAATAAAATAAGGTTATTAAGAAATAATATCAGTACACCCCTTATCCATATATTTTTTTCAATGGCTAATCTGCCCTTACATAATTAGTGTTAATGTTAATTAATTAGTTTGTTAAATTTAATTATAGTTAGTGTTAGAAAATTATTTGAGTTATAGTTTTATAATAGAAATAGAGAGTGTGTTAGAGAAGAAGAAGAAGAAGAAGAAGTTTGGGAAAACTAGGTTTTACCTAAAATCAATAACAAACATGGATGAGTTTGAGGAAGAAGGTGACAAACATCATGAAGAACATAATATTGAAGGTTCAAAGACATTTAGAGATGACGATTTGGGATATTTGTTAGATGATCCAAATTTTGGTGTGGAAGAAAACCTAGATGATGATTTAACGAGAGAAAACGGTGAATTACATCAAAATGTAGATAATAATGCATCAAACAATCAGTTATTGTGTTAAGAAGCTCAAAAACCCACTTTGTATGCATTATGATGTGATCGTTAACAAAAAAAAATCATTTTTGCATGCATTTAATGCCATGGACATCCCAAAATCGGTAGATAATGGAGTACCATATCTACCGATTACACATTCATGTGCCAAAATAATGGTATAATCGGTAATCTCGTGATTTTGATTACTACCAATTAAACAAAATTCCCAAAAATTGAAAAAAAATTCATATTTTGATTTCATAATCGGTAGTTTAATAGAGTACCATATCTACCGATTATAGTTGTCGCCCCAAAAATCAATTTCTCCAAACTTACAAAATTTCTAACTCTTTATCTTTCACAATCGGTAGTGGGTGAAATTTTTTATCTATCGATTTAAGCCAGAATTGAATTAAACTTAAAATTTACGCACTTTGTAATCGGTAGTTTAAAGATCAAATTTATCTACCGATTTCTATGTAATCGGTTTTTTTTTAACAAATTAAACCTCCGATTATATTTATTTTTGTGTACAGAACTTGTCTTGCCATAATCGGTAGTACGTGAACATAAATAACTAGCGATTGTTGTTAATCGGTAGTACGGGAAATTAATAACTACCGATTGTATTTAATCGGTAGTATAGAAACATAGTTAACTAACGATTATTGTTGTCTAACTCACTGCTATTTTATGTAAATTGTTGAATGGGTTAATCATGTTTTATATGAGGGTACTGATACTTCCCTACACTATGCAAATGATTTGGTACGCTACCTACCCACTCTTATCTTGTTCTAAGAATGAGCATACTGAAGTTCAGTATCAAGATGCGCCGACTCTAACCGAAAATTCATCTAACATCTAACTTCATAATACTATTTCAACATACCATGTTCATCACTTACTACATATTGTTCAGAGAACTTGTTCAAAATAACTTAAAACATCCGAAAAAAATGAAACAAAACACAGCATAGATATTCAAAGTGATCAATTTCATTGATCTCATTAAATTATTCCACTCCTTGTTACTCGCTTCTTATTCTTCTCCTTCTTCTTAGGCTCATCAACAACTTCATCTTTCTCAATTGGACCTATGTACTCACCAGCTTCGTTGTAGTATGGGTTTACGCCTGAAAAGTCTTTTTCCCTGAAAAAGAGTCGAGGATCAAAATCTGGATCAGCCTCCATCATTCGAATTATTTCTCCCTCTGATCCTTCATCCGAAGATGGAACTTCAACGTAGCTGAGGGGATTGTCAGCATTGTTCCACCAAGAATCAGGATCATTCATCATTCGTGAAAAATCCGGATCATCCAGCATAATTTGATATATTTCTTCAGGAGTAACTCCTTTTCGTAAATTGAAAAAGAGGACGAGAAATAATTTCAGACTTTTCAGCCGGAGAAAAAACTTCATTTTCATCCATTTCATCCTTTTTCTTTTCCTTTTCTATTGCCTTCACCTTTCCACTTCTTGATACTTTCCCCATAACCCTTAATCAAAGAACTAATTCAGAGACAAGACCCATAATCAAAATTTTAAGAACATACCCAAACATGGATTATTAACTAACTAAACCGTAGTTATTATAAAATAACCAAAAACACATCAAAAGCTAACCAATTATTTTTCAAACACCTAATCGGTAGATAAAACTATGCAATATCAACCGATTACACACAATCAGTAGGTCGTGTTCTCAATATACGTCCGATTATATGCAATCGGTAGTATGGGTACAAAAAATAACTACCTATTAAAATTCTATTTTGTACAGAACACAATGTGTTGAATGTTATCATAATCGGTAGATAATAATCGTTTATTATCTACCGATTAGAGCGTAGCCCTAAAACTGGTTTATCTAAAACACAATATATAATCGGTAACTAAGTCTATTTTATATCTACCGATTATTTTAAATAAATATCCAGAAAAAAATTGCAAGTCTTAATCGGTAGATAAACTAAAGTCGATCTACCGATTATTCATGATGTTCTTCAGGAATGATGAACTCGAGGCATAATAGGTAGATAAAGTCTACCATATTTCTACCGATTATGCATCGTTTCAGAAAACCATAAAAAAAATTATCATGATTTCTTCAAAGTAATCACTAAAAACATAAAGGTTCGATGTAACTTACTTTTTCTGGGGTTTTTGAGATTGATCGAGGGTCATATCATCGGAATCAGTTGACGAATTGAGTTGAATGATTTTGGACTCTTCGATCACCATCTTTTCCTTTCCCTTCTTTGATTGTGTAGCAAAAGTTTTTGGAGACATTTTCGATGGAGAATGAGAAGAAATGGAGGAGGAAAGGGAGTAGAAAAATCGGTAGAGGAGAAGAAATGGAAAATGAAAGGGAATAGAAGAATAGGTAGAGAAGAAGAATAATAAAGAGGTAGAGAAGGAAATGAGAAGAAAATGAGGCTAATTAGGTTTTATGTTAAGAAAAGACTATAAATGGTTTCTTACACTATTATTATATTAATTTTTATTTTCATATTCTGTCTTGGAGAATGCCTTTCACCTTAAGCGCCGTGGACGAACCTTAAACGAGTTGAATGTGTCCATCACCTTGAGGATATTGAAATGAGTTTCGTAACGGTAATTTGATCATTTCCATCGCCGCCATTCCTCGAGAGATCTCGCTATAACTTCATCATTAGTTTCACCCCTCAAACGATATTGATTGACAAGATAAGTTAAATTCACAAATGGATCAACTTCTCTGCTTATGCAATTAAATCGACAAAAAAGATCAGCTCTATTATGGTTATTGGGGTTCCCGGTGTCAACGCAAAAATGTTCGTGAACACTCTCCAAATAACTCATACTCATTACACTATTTTTCCTACGTTCTTCTCCTCGCCTCGGATAGAATTGCACATAGCGCCTATGTAGCGATATATCTTCTTCTACCGTGAACGGTTGAGTCATTAATCTATACGATGATTACTTCGATGTTGGAGAGTTAAAATGTGTTGGAGGTGCATAAATGAGAAGAGGTCACCCTCCTTATATAGATTAGAGTCCTAACGGCTCTTTTTTTCAAAAAAAGAGTCGTTGAGGCCTGGTGTAACAAGAGTGTACAGAAAATATGTACACTAAGTTTGTAAGAATATAAACAATCGGTAGTATAAGAAATTTCATTTACTACCGATTGTATATGTTGCCCCAAATTCGAAATTGAAAAAATTATTAAATTTCCAAAATTTACATTATCCATAATCGATAGTCTAAGAAATTTTTATAACTACCGATTATAAATGTTGCCCCAAATTCAAAACTGAAAGAATTTTCAAATTTCGAAAATATTCATTATACATAATCGGTAATCTAAGAAATTTTTTTAACTACCGATTGTAAATGTTGCCCCAAATTCAAAATTGAAATTTTTTTTCCGATTTTGAAAATATTCAAACTCCATAATCGGTAGTCTAAGAAATTTTTTAAACTACCGATTATAAATGTTGCCCCAAATTCAAAATTGAAAAAATTATCAAATTTTGAAAATATTCATACTCCATAATCGGTAATCTAAGAATTTTTTTACTATCGATTATAATGTAAACTGTGTCCAGAAACCAAGCAGTTTCATCAGTAGGTGTAACCGGTAGATAATTATTTACCGATTTTGGATCAACATGCTTCGGTAGTTGATGTAAACCAAGTATCTATCGATTGTACTGTAAAATTTTTGACAAAGTTATTTATTAAAAATGAATCTCTAGAAAATCAATCGATAATTCACAGAAAGAACATAAGATCCATTCATCTTCCGTAAAGTAATCCATTCATCATCCATAAAGTAAACATAATGTTAGAACATTAAACAAGTTTCTTGCAAATCAACCAAAAATGATGTTCTCTAAAAAGACAACCACAATCTAATTTCTAGATTTCTTGGTTTTAGTACGAGGACGACGAGCACCAGGGACATAGGTTTCAGCATCAGGGACATTGGCTTCACCATCAGCGCTCGATGAACCACGAAATCTTTTACTGGGCTTTGTTGTTGGCCTCTTAGCCTTGTATGAAGCTTTCTCCCCAAACTTACTTGCATAAGATTCATTATCAATGTTATCTATTAGATCTTTATGCTCTTTTATCTTCTCAACTGCTACAGGCACTCCCGCCTTTATACACACAACAATCTTCTTGGAGAAAAACGCAAACCTATTTTTCTGTTTTTATGCAATACCAATCAAACGATTATTATCTAACATATTAAGCCGTGATATTAAAATCAAACGGAAAGAACATTACGTACCAGCCTCTCATAACCCGAAGTGATGATACAAGTATAATCGGAAACCTTGATAGTCTTTCCTTTATCTTCACGGATCACATGAAGATGAGAATGCTCCTGGTACTATTCCATATAGCCTGGATTTACCTCATAACCTCGGTTGACAGGTCTCCCCTCGTTGAGCAAATATTGCATCGTGTTATTCCAATCTTCAACGGATGGGTTCCCAGAGTAGACTACTGTGATAGAGTCCTTACCATATATGGAATTCTCCACATCCAATTTGAACTTGCCATGCATGTGACTCCAAGGTTCTTCTTGTACAAAACCGAGTTGACGCATCACCCTAGAGGCATTGTACATCACATATCCTGTGGGATGCCACAAGGGTCCATAATAAAACGACAACTCAGACCTTCCCACTATATATCCACTAGCTCGGTCTTCCTTGTATGGATCAAAGCATACATCTTTGGATGTCATCAAGTCTAATGTCATCCTCAAAGAAATCAAATGCTGCTTCTTAGACCTTAAACGATTGTTGTCGAATATGTATTTTGTTCCTCTGGGTGTTCCTTTCTCCCATATCGGATTCTCTTTAGCCAAGTCGAGGGACGGGAAGTGGTCATAGATCCATGTCTAGTGTACATATCAAACCAAGTATGAGAAAATTGATTCTTAAAAGAGAAAAAAATTAATAAAAATCAAAGCATCAATAGAGTTACCAAAATACCTGTAGTAGGTTCACGTTCCCGGCAATTTGGCTAGTTGATTCCCTCGATGCCTTTCTTAACAATTCCATCAAGAACGCATGGCATGCGGTGCCCCACGAGTAATCATGAACTTTATTAAGAGGATGCAATAGTTGTAGAAGGTTGGCGTCGACCCGATTGCCACTACAATTGGGGAAAATGACACATCCCAAAAAACATAGGAGATATGCAGTGGTTGCAGCATTCACTTCGTCGTGCTAAACTCTGGATTCATTTCTTCTTTATCCTTTGTGCCTTTGAACATATTCATCAATTGGACCATGCTGAATTGTCTAGTTTTGTAACGAAAGCACCGGTTGAACTCATCGTCGGATATAGCTCGATCCCAACCAAGGCACTTCTGAGTGTAAAAATAAAGTTATTCCCAGCTTAACTGCTTTAGGTAATCAAACTTGACGGATGTACCATGGTCACCGAGACTAAGAATATGTACCACATCATCTAGGGTGATCGTCATCTCTCCAAACGGCATGTGGAAGGTATCAGTCTCAGGATACATTCTCTCCATGAAGGCTGATATCGGCACCCGGTCATGCTCTAACATTGAATTCTCAACAGCAGTAGATAATCCTGAGTCATAAATAATTTGCTTGAATCTTTCACACTCACCATCTAACGGTCAGTCTTTCATTTTTCTTGGTACAACTGTAGGTTTGAGTAGACAAACCGCATGAGAATGATCCTAATATACACGACGAATTATAAAATAATTAGAATAACGGTTAACACTTCTACGAATAAAAAGACAATAACTTAAGAATGGTGTTTTATAATTATTACCTCAATTGAATAAATTTCTTTGTCCCAAGAGTCCTTGTATTCAAATAACAGATCTCCTCCATCTCTTGGTAACCCGGGGATTTGGCCTGCTTCAATAACCTTCATCTTCAAAGAGGCGGGGACTTGGTGTCCTCCTTTCTTCTTAATTACCTTCTTTGTACCTTGTCCTTATCCTTGTCTGGCACTTGGTTCTCCTTCTTCTTGTTTTCTAACTTGTGGAGCACTCGGTTCTCCTTCTTCTTGGTTTCTAAATCTTGGAAAACTTGGTTAAGTTCCTTCGGTGATAGAGATTCCGTGAGCACTCTTTTCTCTTCTTACACTAGCTGTTAATTTCTTACCCCCTTCACGAAGAGGCCCCAAAAGAATTGTATTTTCTGCTTGCTTAGCTCACCTTTTCCTAAAAAAACAAAATAAATAACAATTATTTCTAATAAGAGTTTAATCACTATATAATCGGTCGATAAAGAACATAAACATCAATCGATTGTACATAATCAGTAGTCAAATAAACAAACTAACAACCGATTGTCCATAATCGGTAGCTCGGGACCTAGATTATCTACCGATTATGCATAAAATTGGAACATAAAACTCTAAGCTATGGATACACATAATTGGTAGTCAAATAAACAAACTAAAAACTGATTGTTCATAATCGGTAGCTAGGGATATAGATTATTTACCGATTGAAACCATGTAATATAATCGATAGTTCGGTAGTAAATTAACTACCGATTAAGCCTAAATTTGAGTACAGAGAGACAATCGGTAGATTATGACAAACTCTAACTACCGATTATATGGATGTGCTTGAGGAATTCCGAACTTTCATAATCGGGAGTTTAAACCTATATGAAACTACCGATTGATTCAAAACTATAATCCTCTACATGAAATCATCTAACATAATCGGTAGTTAAATAAAAAATTTAACTACCGATTAAGCCTAAATTTTGGTTCAGGAACACAATCGGTAGCTAAGGACTAAATCTAATTACCGATTATGGTCGATGTGCTCGATGAATGAAGAACACGACCATAATCGGTAGATAAATACAAACACGAAACTACCGATTATGTGAAATCACCGAAAACCCTTGAAATTCTATTGACGATTTCATTCAATTGAAGCAAAATAAACACAAATAATGGTAAACCCTTACCTTATTGGAGCCATTAGATAGTTCTGGAGAGGCTGATTGTCAGAATCAGTCTCCGTATCTTGATCATCATCTTCGTGTTCTTCGTGTTCTTCATCTTCTGCACTATGTTCGTCAACAATCTCTCTGTTTCTAATTCTCTCGCCAAAATTTGACCAATTAGTATTATCAGCTTGACGGGTAGTTTGTTTCTGTCGATTCATCTTCAGTTTGAATTATCGACAATGAATTGGTACGCAATTAACGACGATACGATGAGATACGATGAATTGGTTTTGAAAATTTCCTCGTACAATTGGTAGATAAAATAAAAAGAAGAAAAAGAGAAACTAATTCAAAACAATCGGTAGTTAGTTAGGAATGAAATAAGTTTAGGTTTAATTTTTTATATTTTTATTAGTGAAAGGGTATATAGTATATTTTATTCACCATTAGGACATCTTATAACTATATCTATTGGATGGATATAAATTAATCACCCCAAATTCTTTTTGGGTTGCCCCTAAAAAAACATTGGTTTATTTTTTATGGTAGTCGAAAAGAAACATATTGAGTTGCACCGATTTCAACTTGGGAGCTGGGATTGCTCTTTTCAGCAAAGTACTACTATATCTTTAAACAATGTATCAAAATACATCTGCAGCTGTGCAGCATTTACCAAGCTGGGATGGACCGCAATAAACTCCAAGATGAAGTCAAAGAAAGACAAAATTATTGAAAGGAGATATTAGGTGACAATCAGATTCAGAATCAGAACGACCCTCACCACCCACTATCTTCAAATCAATAAACAGTTGCAGGTTTAATGGAGAGAAGGGTTGGGATAATTGGAGCAGGAATAAGTGGGCTATTAGCTTGTAAATATGTTCTTGCGAAAGGATTTCAACCCATTGTTTTTGAATCACAACCTGGTCTTGGTGGAGTCTGGACTCACACAGTTGAAACAACAAAACTTCAATCACCTAAACAAGCTTTTGTGTTCTCTGATTTTCCATGGTCTACTTCTATTAAAGAAGATTATCCAGATCATAATCAAGTTGTAGAGTATTTAGAATCTTATGCTCTTCATTTTGGTTTACTTCCTTACATCAAATTCAACACCAAAGTTATCAACATTGACTATTTAGTACAAGAAGGTCAAGATATGCTCTCATGGAGTCATTGGGGTGGTACAGATAAGGTTTTAAGTAATCCCAAAGGTAAATGGGAAATTATTACTGATCATCAAGCTTATGAAGTAGAATTTGTGATTCTTTGCATCGGACGGTTCAGTGGAGTTCCAAATATTCCTGATTTCCCACAGAATAAAGGTCCAGATGCATATACGAAAAGTAAAGTTATGCATTCTATGGATTACTCTGCCATGGATGATGCTGATGCTGCCAAATTCGTCAAAGGAAAACGTGTTACAGTCGTTGGACTTCAAAAATCAGCTTTAGACATTGCTAATGAGTGCGCCATAGCCAACGGTATGTAACTAATTGTCTACCTGACATCTACCCACCTAGATGGATAGCTGTGACTGTGAATCTACCCGTTGACCTCACACCCTAACGTGTTTATGAACTCCGCTCTTATATGATGCATCCTAGATTTAGAGGTGTAAGATGCCCTCTACTGTTAAACAAATGAATCTTCATTTACGTTCATTTTGTTTATAAAATTGACTAGCTGGTTAATGAAATTGCAGGAGTGGAAAATCCTTGTACGTTGATATACAGAACTGGACATTGGAATGTACCTGATTATCTTCCCTGGGGTGTCTCTCTTGCTACACTCTACCTTAATCGTTTCGCGGAGCTTATGTTTCACAAACCTGGTGAAGGACTATTTCTTAGTCTCTTAGCTACCTTACTTTCGCCTCTGGTTAGTTATTCTAGATTTTATCATTATAGTATGAAGATTACAGTGATTGAGATTGGCAAAATGTAAATCTTTGATTAATATGATGACTTGGTTTAGAGGTGGGCAACTTCAAAATTTGTTGAAAGCTATATCAAATCCAAATTCCCTATGAAGAAATACAATATGGTACCAGATAATAGTTTCTCTCAAGAAATTTCATCTTGCTTGCTCGCCATGGTACCTGAAAAGTTCTTTGATAGAGTGGATGAAGGAAGCATCATATTGAAGAAGTCAAAGGGGTTTAGCTTCTACAAAGACGGGTTGATATTTGACGACGATGCAGGAGCCACTCTAGAAACAGATGCAGTGATCCTTGCTACCGGTTATAAAAGTGATGAAAACCTCAAAAGGATCTTCAAATCGCCCACATTTCAAAATTACATTATGGGTTCGTCAAACTCCACAGTTCCGTTATACAGGTATGACTCGTAGTGATTAGGAATAGATGAGATTCAGACCAATGTACACTGGTTTGTTTTTTAACTTTCAATATGATATATGATCTGTTTTATGTTTGGATATGGATTTTATGTGTGCAGAGAATGTATTCATCCGCGAATTCCGCAATTGGCGGTAATTGGGTTTTCTGAGAGTCTCGTGAATTTGTATACATCAGAAATGAGGTGTCGATGGTTAGCACATCTTCTGGACGATGGGTTCAGGTTGCCAGGTATAATAGAGATGAAGAAAGATGTCTTGAAATGGGAAAAATACATGAAACGTTACTGCGGTCAGTACTATAGAAGATCTAGCATTGGTGCGGTGCACATTTGGTACAATGATCAGCTGTGTAAGGATATGGGTTTTAATCCAAAGAGGAAGAAGGGATTTTATGCAGAGCTGTTCGAGCCTTACGGAACCATGGATTACGCAAATCTTACTCATAGTAAAGATTGAAGGATTGCCTGATCCTTGTAATATAACTTATCGTGTGGTTTTTGACCTTTACATATGGTCGCCCTCAAATATTTGCCATCACAGGCATTTCAGATTTGACTAGTAAGCTTTGTTTGGTTGGATATCCTCGTTTCAGCACTCATGTATCATGGACTCATAATTATCATTTTGTAAGTAATTGTTTTCTTTTTTTGTACAACTTCATAGATTGCAGGGAGCTTTAACAACGGAAAGAAAAGTTGGGATTATTGGAGCAGGAATTAATGGGATATTAACTTGCAACTATGTTTTTGAAAACAGATTCCAACCCATTGTTTTTTAATCACAGCCTGGACTTGGTGGAGTTTTGGATCACACAGTTGAAACAACAAAACTTCAAACACCAAGCTTTTGAGTTTTCTTATTTCCCGTGGCATTCTTTTGTCAAGGAAGATTTCCCAGATCATAATCAAGTTATGAAGTAGGTAGAATCTTATGATCTTCATTTTGGTTTACTTCCTTATATCAAATTCAACATCGACTATTTAGTACAAAAATGAGAAGATATGCTTTCATGGAGTCATTGAGGTGGTACGGATCAGGCATTTAATAATCCTAAAGGTAAAGCGGAAATTACAAATACTGCCGTTTGATAACATGAAAATCGAGAACAACAAATCCATGGAGTAGAATTTGTGATTCTTCGCATGAGGCGGTTCAGTGGGGTTTCAAATATTCCCAATTTCCCACCAAATAAAAGTCCATATTCTTTCCTCAATGGTAAATTTATACACTCTATGGATTACTCTGCCATGGAAGATTCTGATGCAGATAAATTCATCGAAGGAAAATGTGTCGCGGTAGTTGGATTTCATAGATCAGCTTTAGACATTACAAATGAAAGCGCCATAGCCAACGGTACCCTCTAATTATGAGATTGTATTTAGTATTTAATGTATCGAATTATTATATGTCTACCGTTTGGGTGGAAAACTAGCTTTCCACGGGATCTATTAATTTTCATACCCTTACGTGTTCATGATCAATGGACAAATATATCTACATGTGAATAACAGATATAAATTGTATAAGCTAATTCAGGATTGGTTATATATGTTTGGATGAATCATTTTTTTACCTCAATATTTCATGAAGCTAATCAGTTTGTTAATGCCACTACAGGGGAAGAAAATCCTTGTAAATTGATACGCAGAAACGCACATTGGAATTCATGTCATTACATAGGTGGAAAATCCTTGTACATTGATTTGCAGGAACGCACATTGGAACTTCCACACGGTGTATCTCTTGGTTTGCTATACCTTAACTGTTTTTTCTTAACTTTTGCTCCAATAAACCTGGTGAAGGATTATTCCTTGGTCTCTTATTCACTCTCCTTTCACCTTTAGAATTAATTATAATTCATCTAAATTAAGCTAACTATTTTGTTAAGTTCTAGTTTTATAAAATTTACATTTTATATGTAATTACTATGAATGATTGAGATTAAGAATGTAGCTCTCAATTTACCATGTGTTAGTAAATAAAAGAAGCATGACACGTGGAAGAAGATCGAGATAG
>JAJJMC010025396.1:3983398-4066134 GCA_023531435.1 Papaver californicum | reverse complement strand
GAGAATATGATTGGTTGTTTAGTCGAAAAGATTTTTTGGCCTAAACACCATGTTTATAATTTTGTTTAGAGATGGGCATCTTCGAAATTTGTCAAAAGTTATATCAAACCCAAATTTCTTCTAAAGAAATACAATATGGTACCAGAACAAAGCTTTTTACAAGAATTTTTTTTGCTGACTCTCAACCGAACCTGAAAATTTCTACGATAAATTAGAAGAAGGAAACATTATCTTTAGTAATTCAAAAAGGTTTGCCTTCTACAAGGTCGGGTTGATATTTGGTAATGATGTTAGGGCACCTTTAGAAAATGACATTGCGATCCTTGTTACTTGTTATGGGGGACAAAAAGATCAAAAGCATCTGTAAATCACCAACATTTCAAAATTACGTTATGGGATCCTCAAACTCCGGTGTTTCGTTATGTAGGGTAAAAAAATGTTTCCACATTCGCGTCCAAATTTTACATTTTTTTCTTAGTGTTTACCATTTAAGATGGTATATAAGAACGCTGTGTCTTTACATAGAATGTATTCCTCCACCAATGCAAGAGTGCCTTTAATACTAACCAGAGTAAATGTTAAATAATTTTTTCCACATTTTTCTCCATCCTTTTTCTACTTGGAACCTTGAACCCATCATCAAGGAAATGCGCTAACCATTTACACCCTATTTCTGATGCATACAAAAAGAAAGAAGGGATTCGACGCAGAACGGTTCGAGTCTTATAGACCCATGGACTACGCAAATATTATTTCTGGTAGTAATTGATTTACAGTTCAACTTTGACACTGACATTATCAGAGGATTTTGGATCCTTTGGCTACTAGGTGGAGTAGCTAGGGACTTTCATCATGACTATTTTTGACATTAAAAGGCATCCCACTCAATGTAGTCAATATCGGATTTCGGTTTGTACCGGTCGAGAATGATACACTGGTACACCTTTGTATCAGTGAGATTTTGGTTCCAAATATCGGTGAAATATCGGTCCACACATTTTATACCTATAATTATTATATCAAACGTTTTTTCCATATTGGACCTATTAAGATATAAAACTAGTACTCATTTTTTTTAAATACCATAAAAACATGAGTAACAATTGAAAACCCTAGAACTAGGATAAGGAAATTCATTTTTTTTTTTTTTGGATTTTCTATTTTAATTGAAAACCTTAATTTCGGCCATATCGGTCATTTCGGCCATATCGGTCAACTCATTTCGGATCATCTCGGTCGAAATTATTAGTCAAATACCGTATCGGCGATATAGCGTGTCTCGTCTCGGATGAGGGCCGATACCGATATTACCGACGAGATTTCGGTCATATCGGCCGAAATCGACTACACTAATCCCACTTACAGTATAGGCTCCTATAGATCCTTATTAGTGTATCATTAGCACCATCATGGTCGTTTATATAATTAAACCTATTCTTTATGTGTCCATGTTTGATTTCCATTCCCTTAGAGCAACCACAGTCATTGGACTAAATGACGGACCAAACTCATATTTGGTCTTTGGTCCGTCCAAATTGAAGATTAATGGGGCGAGTATAAGTGGTTTTTGGTCCACTTTCGGCACTGTTCAGGATCAAAAATGGTCTGAGTACTGGACCAAACGAGGTTATAGTTGAGCGTGCAACTAGGTCTCCATCTCGTGCTAGGCGTTGCGCTAGGTCTCCGTCTCGTAGCAGGCGTAACGCTAGACTTACGTTTCATTTGTCGGGCGTGAACCAAAATTACCCCTGATGAAGCGTTCACCCAATGTTGCGTCCAGCGGAGCTTTACGGTAGGAGCACGCCCAATGAGAGGCGTTAACCAAATCAACGTCCAAATCAAGCGTCTGTCTACGTCTCCGCCTAAGTGTGGGCGTATATATATAACTCTGCCTACTTAAAGGGTACGTATATGGCTCCGCCTGGTTCTAAGCTTACTTCTAAGCGTACGTCTATGGCTACTCCTGTTTGGGGGCGTTACTCTGGGCGAGCGCCTATCCAGGTAGCCGTTGGGATTTTTTACTGTTGTAACGACTATATTTTGACATACCTATAAATGGATGGATTGGTTGATTGAGTATATTACTACTAATTAATCCATTTTCATACTACTAACCCATTGTCATTTAATTTGTATACGAGAAAAACTTCGTCTCTTTTTCATATACTTATCTTCCAAATCGGTTAGAATTATGGTACAAAACCACGAGGTCCAAATTATACTACATTTGAAGATGTAACGATGTGTAAAATTTATTTATCAATATCTCAAGATTGCAGTATTAGTTCCGATCAATCAGAAGAAAGATTATGGTCTCGCATATTAAATGGGATGAAAGAAGTCATACCTTTAATGCCGGGGCGCACTTGGAACTTCATTCAGAAACGATTTCAGGGAATATGTAAAGATGTGGCACTTTACTCTGCAAAAGAGACGGAAGTGGAACGTGAACACCATACTGGATGGGGCCCCGAAACAAAGGTAAGTACCCGTTTAATTTTGTCGCGTACATTATTGATTCGAATTGTATATCCTCCACTAAACTTCAAAAAAAAACAGATTGAAGAAGTAAAGAAGCTTTTCAAGGAAGCTAATGGTGGCAAAAGATTTATGCATGAAGATTGCTTGCAATTATGTTAGAAAATATAAAATATTCACGACGATCGACAGTTGTTTTCGGTTCATCACAAGTTGAGGAAGATTATGAAAGCGCAAGGAAAACCGGGAAAGACAGGAAACAAGCCAAGACAATTCCAGTGGCGATGAAGAAATAAGAGATATACCTAACACATATAACCATCATATGGGAAAAAAAGAGGCGAAACGACAGAAGAAAACAGGGAGACCAAAATCGAGTGACCAACAGGAAATGATGGAAATTATTATTAAAGAGAAAAAAAACTTAAACACCAAATATCCAGAACAAACAAAACTGAAGATGGCGTAGAGAGAATCCGAGTTTACAGCAAAACTAGCTGAGTCTTCGGCAAAGTTTAAAGCAAAATAAGCTAGAAAAGAAAAACTTGACGCAAAGAAAGAAGCAAACGACGTATTTCGTATAATGATGATGGATGTGTCCGGGTTGGATGCCGTAACAAGAGAGTACATCAAACTTAGGAAGGCAGACATTTTACAGAGAAGGAGAAGCCAACCTTAAAGGATTCTTGGAATACCTGAAACCTTTAAATTTGCATTCTTATTAACACTATTGTTTTCAGTTTCAACTTTTATGAACTCATAATGTTATTTTCAGTTTATTTTTGAACTAATAGTGTTATCTTAAATGTTAATGGGCTTCTTTGTAAATTTTGATTAATTAATTAATTTAGATGATTTTTTTTTACCAAACATTCATTTTTTCGCCTATCTACTCTTTTTCTAAATAAATAAAAAAAAAAAACTACAAGCAACTCATTCAAGCTAAAAAGAGATTTATATTTATAATAAAAGTACTAATTAGGTTCAACACCATAACCAACAACGCTACGACAAAGTGTTAAAAGATAAAAACATTTAGGTAGAACAAAATCCACAATTTATTTATGTGGGGCGACCAACATTCTCTTCAGAAGAAATATTTTCTATCTCCTTAAGCACTTGTAGAACTCCTCTTTATTTTTCAACACTTATAACCTCCCAGCGTCAATCGAACGGGTCAAGGTCCTGACCAACAAATTTGCTCGATTCCTTATAACAGACATTTCCTTATCAATAACTTGTGATTGAACTTCTTCATTCACCAAATCAACAACGAAATGTGGATCAACAACTACATCACTTCCATATTCAGTTGATGTTGGATTCAAGTTCCCAATTCGTCCCGATCTTGTAACTCTATTCATGTTCATCTTCAGAATTTGTGTGAAGTTTTATGAGAATCAACAAAGAAGAATATTCGATTAAGAGAGAAAAGATGGAGTTAAGGTATATCCTAAATAAGAAGAAAAAGAGGGAGTTTGGTTTAGATTTTTTTCGTATCTATCTCTCAAACTCTTAAACAATAAACATTTATGATGTTTTCATAGACAATTTCATAAGTTTGCAAAATAACATAATTAAGTACCCAAATTTCATAAACAATCATATCAAATCAATTAATCATAAAATTATCCACAACCCAACACAAATTAACCAACTACGTAATCAATTTTAGCTTCAATTCAACAAATTCTCATTAATTTTCATACCCAATTTACATATTCCATAAACCCTAGAATTATACCCAATTCCAAAATTATAATTTCTAAAACCTAATTTATCTAATTTATAATCACACGATGAATCTTTAATATATATATACAAATTTAATAAACAAAAGAATATAATTGTTAATAATGTAAACCTATAAAATCCTTTCTCTGTTTATAGTAAAGTTTGAGGTTATTACCTTCTTTGAAATAATCGTAACTTCAAATAGTTGGTATCTACTGATTCTTTGCAATTTTGATAAGGGGTTGAGCTTGATTTGAGAGATTGCGGTTTCACAAATGGATGTGGTGGGTGGATTTCGTCTGTTTTGTTGGAAGTGTTCAGGAGAAAAATGGTGGTTTGGAGAGGAGAAGACAAAGACAAACATATACCCTATCAGGCGTTCACCCAGCCGTCCGCGTGGTAAGTTGCGCGTTCGGCTAGGGATGCGCCTGATAAACCAGGCGGATGGCTAAGCGTGCGCCCCTCCTTTTCTGCACACGAACTAGCTGCACGTGTAGAAAAATGACGGGCGTTTGACTATGATTCCGCCCCATCAGGCGTTCGGCTAAGAGAGTGACTGTCTCTGGGCTTGCATCTAGGGGTGCGTCTATCATCATGTGTTCTTTTTGGATTACGCCTCTCATCGAGCGTTCACCAAATGTCCGCCCCACCCAAGCGTATTCATAAGCATACGCCCGTTTCAACAGACGTTTACCTAGCTTTGCGCCCAACTCTAGGCGCTATCTTAAAAAGCCGCCAGCACCCGTTATATTTCAGACGGATCAAAGAATAAAAATTTTACTCTTTAATCGATTGGTATACTCTTATGACTGTGGTTGCTCTTACCGCTTAATGATCTTTAATCTTTCTGTGATAAAGTTCTTCTTTTACTGAGCTATAGTTTTTTTATTTTTATTGAAACATACTGAGCTATAATGATTACATTTTATAACTTCTTTGAATTAATAAGAGACACCTTCTTTTTATTAATTTATATAAATATCTGAGATGATTATTGCTTTAACGAGTTAAAATTTCGTTTGTACAAGCCTAATTCGGATAACAAACTTCTGATTTTAGAGAGAATACTAACAAATCGACTAATCGAGTGTTGGCTTTAAAAAGTTATAGTGTGCAAAGGTTTATCTGAACAAATTTTTCATAGACTCCACTAAACTTTTAGTGGAGTTGCAATTCTGCATAGCTCGGTATATGGCTCAACAGGTACTTCTCGATTGGCTAATTAAGATTACTTCTTAACATGATGCGGCCTGTTGGTCTAACTTTTGTACAAAAAATAAACAATAGTTATAACAATAAATTGTTAGTAGAAAATAAAAACATGCCAATAATTACTATGCTTTTTAACTAGTAAAGATCAAATTGACCTTCTCCATAGTTTATGGAGTGAAATTTTTATAAAGTTCTTTATATAGGAGTTGCCAAACTAAAATCACAATCGACTTACCAAAATCCTTATAAAGAGCTCCTCCAATGATTAATTTATTTGTTTCATATCTAACACCATCCAGAGGATATCATTTTCAAGTTTATTTCGTAATTTAAGGAGCTAAAAATTCTAGTCTAAACCCATAAGTTTTTTAACATTTCATTTATTTATGTTTCGATTGTTTATTAATACTTTTTTTATGTGTTCTTTTTTTATTTTTAAATCAACTGTTTTGATGAAAAGGTGATTAGAATGAGAAGAGATCCTCATGATGAACCTCTTGTTTAAGTGGCTCACCAAAAGACGTCTTTCCAAAAATTTATTATACCATCTTCGTATTTATTGGTAGGAGATAATTTTTAATAAAAATATGCACACTTTCTATGTAGTATGATACTTTTAGGTTCAAATATAAAAGGTAGGAAAAGCTTTGCAACATTGTTAGAAACTTTTAGAATTAACCAAAACAATGTTGTTACCTAGTAACTATTTCAAGGGGTCGTCGACTGAACTGGAATAACCTTAGAGGGCACCAAACCTTTTTAAGGATATCTAGACGAAATTACAAGTCCAAGTTCATAAAGAAATCCATAAATACTAACTGCAAATGTTTGATTTTGAATGTGATTAGGTTATTTGACGTATGTTTAGCCATGGTTTATGTTTAATTTGCTATATTATTAACTTCAATTGCCTGATTTTAATTTTAGGATATTTTAAATAGTTAAAATAAATTGTTAGATATTGGTTTGGTTCTGGACAAAATCAATTTATAAATTCAATTCTAACGGTTTTAGAATCTTATAAACCGTTCCTCATGGTTTCGATTCTGGTACAATACAAAGTCGTACCATGTGTATCTCAAAATTAGTTTCATCGTAGATTTTTTTTTTTTATTCGTTATGTAAATATTTGGTCATATGGTAAAATTTGGGATTCAAAAATGCACTTTATTTGCTAATAAAGAAAAGTTTAGGCAAGTAAACAAATTTGGGTCGGTACATCACTTAGAAAAGTTTGAAACACATGACAGAATTTGGTTTACGTTAGTTGGTTGTTGGCTATGATATAGATCTTGGGCCATTAAACAAATTTATAAATTTGGGTTATAGAGTACAAATTCTAGGTTATAGTGCAAATTTTAGATCATGAGCTAGATTTCAGAACAATGATATAAAAAAAGTAGATCATGGGGTATATATGGGCCCACGTGGAAGACTTAAAGTCAGATAGCCGAACTTTGAATTCAAGTGTCGATTCAAGTCGCATAAATTTTTTTGGGTCATGTGGCAAGTTTTATGGCACAAGACAAACTTTGGGTTATTTACCAAATTTGGATCATAAGGCATTTTTGGGTTATACGAGCAGAATATGGATCATAATGGCAGATCTTGTATCATAATGTAATTTTTTTACTATAGTGATAAATTTTGGATCACATCGCAGATTTTAAACCACATAATAAAATTTAGATTATAGAAAAAAAAAATTACCAATAAAATAAATTTTGGGTATCTAAAAAAACCATGTCATGAGGTTGGGTCATCACGGTAGATTTTGGATTACTTGGCACTTTTTTCAGTCACAATAACAATTACCGAGTAACCATAAAATATTTGGGTCATGAAATATGTTCGTTGAGTTACAAAATAATTTCAGGTCACAGTGGAGTTACATACCCTATGGGTCAATAGGTAAATTTCGAGTCATGGGGTGGATTGTTGTGACGCACACGTGGCTAACTTTGGGTCATGAGGAATATGGGATCACATGTGCATATCCTGGGCGACTCATAGATTTTTGGATCACGAGTCAGATTTTACATTGTAGTGGAAGTAGTGGAAGCTTTTAAGTGACAGTGCATATTTTTAATAATCGTATACCAATTACATTTTAACTCACATATACAAAACTTTGACTGGTTAGCTAATTTTAATTTAATACATAATGGTAAATTTTGGGTCACTAGGTAATATTTGGTCAATGGAGTACACTAATGGAATTTTAAGAATGTGAATGAATATTGTTTTTTAAAATTTTAGCTCTAATAGATGTGTTTAGGCTAATGCCTCTTTAATTACCCATAAAACACTTAGTGAATATGTGTTATGGTGAGTCATCTATGGATGGAAAGATACTTTGTTGAATCACTACTGATTTTATATAAATCCATTTCTTAGTTCTGTTTTTTTGTAGAATCTAAAAGAGATTGAAAATAATTTTTAAGTCTAGAGTTTGTGTCGTGCCTAAGAGCCTAGTAATTGTCAACATTAGTCGGTCGAATAGAATCGTAGTGCTACTTTTTACAAGAGGTGATTGTTATATCTTGGTAGACGACATCTGTAAACCATAAGTACCATATGCGAAGACGAATTAACTTAAGAAGAGAGGAGTATCTCGTCTTATGGAATTATTAGAAGCAGTTCAGTCATAATGGACGTAGTCCTTCTCAGCGCAAGCATTGTAGTGCAACAAATGCCTGACGTGGCTGCTACAATGCCTAACATGACAGCAGCTACGCCAGAGGTCCTGCCTGATCTCAGATAACTCAGGAGATCATTGATATCGTGGATCGTCAGTAAGATCTCCTTGATCATATTCGTCTGTTTCGTCCAATGCTTCCACAGCTCCTTGAATTATGAAGTTCATGCTTTTGATGCCTTCGGTTGCCTGCATAGTTGCTCTACTTATCGAGGCGCTTGTCCTACTTGTCGTTGGCATAGGAACCTTATATTTGAATTGACGATCAGAGTCCTCTCTCTCTAAAATAGCTTGTTTAAGACTTTAAACTTCGCTTTTACCTCCCAAACCTCTGATTTTAGCTTCAGTTCACACGATTCTAGCTTAGAAATACTCTTCGCAAGTTTGATTCACTTTCTCTTGTCAATTTATTAGCGAGTCTGACCTTTAGCAATGCTACCCCCAAGGTGGTCGTCAACGTCAGTTTTTGTATATCCAAAGTGACCTTAGAATCGCTTTCTGTTTAGATCCAATGTAGGGGCAACATCGATAGATCAATAGATTGACTTAATGCATCTTGGGAAGCCTTAAGTGTCAGCCTAGGCCCTCCTTTCAACGACCACTTCCTGAAAGAACTATGTCTAGGGGACCGCCACCCTGCCTCCCACAAGGTACATACCGCACCTATAGGCCACTATAACTATCCAAGAAGATACTCGAAACTGGAACGAAACTCACCCGTCGGACTATCGAGCTAGAAGTCCTACAATAGAGGATCAGGATTCTCTAAAAAGCCAAGGTCATGGGTGGCCAAGAGAGCCCACTTAGAGACTTGGGATCTCAGCAGGCGAAGGTTGTCCGGCGAAATATAATCAACTAGTTCTGATCTAAGTAGGCTCATAATAGTGAATATCTTAACCCTGGGAACCATTCGAAAGCCCGGGCGCTGCTGGCAGCATAACTACCTCTACTTGCTTGTATTCTAGAAAGTTCGTTCAACTTCCTGCTTGCTAAAGACCGTAAGTAACTCAGTGTTCCATTCCGGGGAAATGAAAGCAAAACTCTTTCATTGCCTCTGCATGTTCGATCTATTTTTAGCGGTTTCCCCCTATAATGTAATGTCGTATAATAGAATAGTTAGTCTTCTTTTCAGTGAATAAATTTAGGAATTATCTTTCAAAGAAAGGTTCCTATAAGAACCTAACGAATCCGACAAATAAATGAATTCTTTTTGTGGGTGTAATAGAATATGGAGTTTCTTACAAATTCTGAAAAAACTAAAGAATCGATTTAAAGTTGCATTGTCCACATAGAAACCACCCAAAAGAAAAGTCAGAGTAAGGGAAAAAATGAGCAAGAAGACTGCAGCAAATAAAATCTTTTGATCCTTCATAAAATAGAGATTGAATGATTCCCCCTAGACAGGTATCTATAGGTGTTACGAAGAAGCAAACTCTCTCTTTCTCGCATGCTACAACTGACTGTGTATTGTTTATCTTTATTTGTTGTCCAAGAAAGACATGTGAAAGACTTTTTCTTTTTTAATTCGGCTTTCTTCGATCAACCAAATACGATAAATATTTTGATTTCATTTATCGTAATGCTATTATTTCCAAGAAATCAAGACGCCTATTTTTCCACCATAAAATTTAAGTCAACAATGACTCACATTTTGAATTACATGAAAAATTAGGGGATTCTAAGTAGAGATCAATTGCTTAAAAGGGTATTACCAAGTTAAATTGCAAAGTTAGATGGGCTATATAAGACAAGCATATATGATCAACCCAGTTTTTAGTTTTACCGTTGGACACTGCGCACACATTGATTAATGAGCATTAAGTAAAGAACTGTTGCAACAAATACGTCGTAAAAATAATACTCCCTCCGTTTCAACAAAAGTGTTACTATCATTTTTTTATTTTAACCTAAAAATAGATCAAAATAAAAAAAATGATAATAACACTTTTGCTGAAACGGAGGCAGTATTAAAATGGGTATCATCGCACACACAGCCAGCAACAAAACATAAGTCCAGCATGACTAGAAACAGCAACAATATCCCACATGCATATGGTGCGGTCTGTTATGGCAAGAATGTGAGTATTGATTGATCCTCTCTGTAAACAAGATCTCGATTAGGCCACTGTGGACATAATATCCCATGTTTCCATTCATAGTTTAAGATACCCGTATAATTACATCAAACGGCTTAAAGACTGTCACAAGAAGAGATAACACTAGATCAGTTTATCTTTAAACAATCTCATCCATTGAACGTGGATATAATAAAGTGAAAAGAAGAACCTCTCTCTGTTCCTTTTTCACACTATAGATGAAATTGTTTTCCCTTTTCCCATTCAAAGGCGAACAGTAACAGAAAAAATACTGTAAAATCAAAACTCAGAAGAAAACAAATGATCAGAAGAAGAAAAACAGAGCGAAAGGAAGAAGAAAAAGAGCTGTTGCTTCATATTTTTCTCTTTCTGTGTCTTCAACACATGGGTTTCCGTTACTTTCCTCTCTCCCTTGTCTTTAGTTTTCTGCAACTTTTGTTGATTGTTAATGGCAGAAATCTCTCTGAGTCTTCTTCTACCCCGATCAATCAGGATCTATACCATTCCAGGTATTTACTCTTCAAAATACACTTGTTATTTTCTTGAATTTGTCTATTGATCTTTTTTATTTATGAATTAGTCCCTTGGAATTTTAGCAGTGATGCTTTGGAGGAACAAATCAGAGATTTAGTGAGTCGTCACCCTAATAGATTGAGAGTAAGTTATTTCTTATCAGTACATTTATTGCACTTAGATTGGACAATTCAGCTTATTCAGCTTCTTATGTGAATCCATCTATAATTTTGAAACAGATAGAAACTATTAAGACTCAGAATCAGGGTTACTTGGCAGAGATAAAAGTAGTTACTTACAGCCACTCGAACAACGAAATTGATGGCAAATCCAAGTTCCGAGTACTTCTTGTGAGTTGTTTTTATAGGAGTCTGATTTATCATTTTGTTTTTGTTTTTGCAAATTTGTGGTATGTACAATTAGAGTCATCTCAGATTCGTAATTCCTGGTTTTGTTGACAGATGATTACTTGTCTTCCAGAGTTTTGGACAGCATGGAAGGGAACTTATTACTACGGAACTCGCTTTACGCCTCTTGTCCATCTTAAGTGAAGAGCAGCGGATCCCAAACAGTGATCCAGTTTTCTTAAACCGTACCCTTGATAATCTTGTGATTAAGGTAATGCTTGTTCCGAAATTTGTATTGACTACTTCAACTTAAAAGGTTTTGTGAATTCCACAAAATCATGTGAAAGGATCAGGAAATGTTGGCTAGTTCTCTTGCTTTAGAATCCTAACACAGCTTTTACTTTCAGGTGGTACCTATGGAAAATTTGAACGGGCGTAAACTTGTTGAAGCAGGGGATCTTTGTGAGAGGAGAAATGGTAATAAAAAGAAATTGTGATATTTGATTTCAGTATGTTACCTTTTGTAGTTAGTGGTTGAATGCTTGTTTGTCATGCTCTGCAGGAAGGGGAGTTGATCTGAACCGAAATTGGAGTGTAGACTGGGGTAAAAAGGAGAAGGTTTGTCTCTAATGCATATAATTTTGGGCATACTTATTTAGTTTGCACTTCATTTAATCACTTTCCTATTTGGATTTCCTACTTGAGATTCATCATTGAATATCTAGCACTCATTGTATAGGATTTCTCTATCCAAATGTAGGACTACGATCCATATGAAGAGAATCCAGGGAGTGGTCCTTTTAGCGAGCCGGAGACCCAAATAATGCGAAAAATCTCCCAATCATTTGATCCACATGTGTGGATTAATGTGCACTCTGGAATGGAGGTATGCTATGATAAGTGTAAAATTGTTTAATAAGTGCGGAATTGTTTGAGTTATCCTCCTATCCTTCCTGAAATATTATAGCGTGTTTGGTCACGTTATTGAATTCCGTAAAAAAATCCATGAACCGAATGGTAAATAGCAATACAAATTTCACTTTTGAAGTAAATCAATAACAACCTAAAATGCCATTGCCTTGGTTTTTGTAATTCTGTTATTACTAGAATTTGGATTCAATTACCTCAACTGAACGTGCTAATAAATTGTATTACTTCGGATAACACCTTCACTTTTCAGTCCAAGGGAACTGAGCAACACCGAGGCATTAGGGTCCCTCACAGTTTGCATCTTATTTGTACTTATATTGGTGTTGGTTTCTCTCAGGCTCTCTTCATGCCATACGATCATAGGAATACAACCCCACACGGATTGGCATCCCATGTTATGAGGTCACTACTCGAAAACTTGAACGACCTTCACTGCCAGGGACGATGCTTAGTTGGATCTGGCGGCGGCTCTGTGGGGTATGTATTTATCATAAAGGGAGCCAAGTATAATGCGAGAAGAGGTCGCAATATTTTAGATGGTAGTCGCTGCGTTAGAGGTGAATCAGTGTCTGAATGATTCACTAACTAAACTTCATTCTGAATAGATCATGACATGTTCCAGGTATCTGGCACATGGGACTGCGACAGATTACATGTATGAAGTCGCCAAGGTTCCCATGACGTTCACCTTTGAGGTCAGTGCCTCATGTTGTTCTTATCTTCCCTAAAGTCTCTTTTCCACTTAATTACAGAATGGGTGGTTTCTCATTGTTAGTTCTTTTATTACTAGATATATGGAGACACAGATGCCTCGTCGAAAGACTGCTTTAAAATGTTCAATCCTACTGATACCATAACCTTCAATGTGAGTATGCCAATTCCACAATGTAGCATTTAGGTTGTTCCAGTTCATGTTATAAGTACAAAATTACTCAACTAAATCTTCTGTTTGTTGGGGGTCTCAGAGAGTCCTGAACGACTGGTGTGGTGCATTCTTCACGATTTTCAAAACGGCCAAGTGGAGGTTGGATGGAACTTACTTGAACACCTCCAATGAGAATGCGGGGAAATTAGAATCTATAGATGAATATTTAGAAGGGTATCTGATGGAGAGAAGCAGTAGATATGGCAAGAGGAAGGAAGTCCTTGAGTTAGGAATGCAAGAGATAAGGACATACTTTAGACTATTTCTGTTATCATCAGTTCTATTAATGTTCATGTTCTGTTCTAGAATTTCTAGGAGCAAGTGTACTTCTATCAGACCACTTGCATAAGCAGTGTCCCTTTGAGCTGTTACTGCTACGTTATAAATGTCGTTGAGCTGTTACTGCTACGTTATAAATGTCGTCAAAGATTTGTATCAAGCTGAAGACAGCGGCAACCATCACAGATGGTATAGATAGAGAAAGTAAGAGTAGCTTACCGAATCATGGGCATTCTTAACTTGCCTGATTAGATTGGGTCTTCCCTATGAATCTATGATTCTTTTTTTGCTTTGCACACATTCCATATGATTCTTGATTGTGTTAACTATACACCCAATTGTGTGTAATGGAAATTTCTTTTTGATTCTTTACCTCCTGTTTCATAAACACCCATAATGTATTGCAAGGGACATGGGCAACTTCAATATGCTTCAGTGGTGGGAAAGAAATACGTGAGCTGGGATGCAGGGTTGGTCAATGGACATCAAAGAGAGAAACGAGCAATTGATCATAGGATACAGCAAGATATATCTTTTATTTTTTTTCTCCACCTTCTACCTAGTGTTTCTCACAGGTGACGAGGATACCTTTTTTGTTTGTTCGTGACGATGTCGAACAATGGTACTACCACAGTATAATTTATTATGCAGCGGAGAAAGAAAGTGGGACGGTGCATTTAGACAGGAAGGGACCTCCACCTTGATTTCTGATAATCATGTTTAACACGTGTTTATGCGTTAGAGGTATGAACCCAACAAAAAAGCTCCCACTAAGATGCTAGAACTAGTCCCTCGTCCAAATTATATAGGCATAACTTTTATTTTGGTTGTCCATTTATATAGGTATAGTTCTATTTCCTAGATAGTTCTTTTATATACACCCTTATTTATGATAGTAGTATTATACTAAAACTAATTTAATGTTTCTAGTTCTCAGTAAAAAGTAAGAGGTAATATAAAAAAATATATACATTTTTATAACTCTAATATTTTTTTTAATTTAATACAAAATTGTTTTATGCAGATATAACTTGGACGGAAGGAGTATTAGAATTATTTTAGCAATTTTCAATTTTATTTATTGTTGTTTCATTTTTTTTTGAATTGGATCTTTGATCGTTGCATAAGGTTTGAATTACATTCTGAATACAAGTTAGTACCCTTACTTTTATGTAATATAAAGAGTGAGATGATTAACCGCTCTCATTAAAATAATAATTTCAGTTAGGAATGGATGCTTGAAAAAACTATGATAGAAGAGTCTAATTTTGTGCACACTCCTCTAATTTTTTTTTTTTGATATGTTCATTTAATTGGTTGATTAGTTAACTGCTAGTCCTATTACCATCTATGTTTAAAATCTCAATTCTCGTTATATAACTCCCTAATTTAAATCATTGGTGGAGATTGAAATGTTCCCATCGTATCCAAAATTAATACTCCTACCTCTCCATCGCACTAAAGACTTATCTACCTCAGAAATACTACCCACAAAATAATTTCTAAACTTCTTGCTTAAAGAATGAAGTATTTTCTTATCAAACTCATTTTCCTATTTCAATGATTTTATCATACGAGGCAAATATCTGATAATATTGCTATAGTGGAGTTATGGTATCGAAAATGATATGGCTAATGCTTTTGATAGAGCTGATTGAAATTTTTTGTTTGCTCTTATGCAAGGAATGGGCTTCTGTAAAAAATGGTGCAATTTGATCTGCCAATGCATCTCTACTACTAACCTTGGTGTGCTTGTCAATCGTGTTCTTAGTAATTTTTCAATCCAACTAGAGGTTTAAGACAAGGAGACCCTCTACCTCCTTCCCTTTGCTCTTTTGTATGGAAGCCCTTTTTAGAAGTATCTCCGATGCTAAAAATCTTGGTCTTCTGCATGGCATAAAAAATTTGCAAGGACACCTTTCCTATCAGTTCTCTTCTTTTTACAGATGATTGTATGGTCTTCTGCAAGACTAATAAGGATGAATGCAAAAAATATGGTTGATCTTATTGAAATTTCCAGCTAACTTCAACAAATCTTGAATTTGCTTCAGTAGGAATACTGATGATATGTTGTCTACTAACTGTTATAGCACTGCTCAGTTGAACCCATCAAGCGTTAGTATGTCAAGCTTGATTGTCAAGTTTTGTTCCAAAACTCGGAGTCGATTGAGTAGATTAATAAAGTCAACTTTGGTAGGTTATACTAGGGACATAAAAATGTTGAGACTAGCTTTGGTTACACATAAAGATATGAAGACGTATCGCAGATAAAACAAAAACATCATCCTTCAAATTCAGGTTAGTATCTATGGACTTGACTTATTCCAATTCTATCTATTTTTCTTGCAATTCTTTATTCATTGAAAACATAACATACAAAGTTACGTTTATTATAATTACTTTAGTATTGTTGACTTGTTCACTATTCAGTGACAAAAGTATCAAAAGGAATGATATACATTAGTTTCTTCTACAACTTAAAGTAAATGGAGTTATGAAGAACAGTTTATTTATAAACTTAGTGTTTATGATATTGCACTAATTGGTAACTAGTTATTATTTAGTGTGTTGAACTTCCGGATGTATCCAAACCTTAATAAATATGTTCGAAAGCAAATTTAGAAACATAGTTTAAGGAAGCAGACTTGTGAAACTTGTTTCAAAATCGAAATGGGGATTTATGACTGATATCATGATCAATCCCTTGAGCATGACCAATCCCAGGATTGATCTCTAGTGGGAAGGATCAATCCTAGGGTCGTTCCTGATTGAATCTAACATTTGTTTTTACTTTTTCGATTGGTCTGTCAATCTTTACGGATTTTTGCAGATATCGAGTAGTGTATGAGTTAGATTGGAAAATTCATTAGGATGCCGAATTAATGTTCTGAACATGTACGTGTTAAACTCTAATTCCTCAATGTTCAATTATATACCTTTGATACTCAAAGAACCAAGATATCAATTTTCTATACCATATCTGGTATCGAATTATATATTTTCTATTCCCAAAGATTTGCAGATCTCTAGCAAGCTAGCTATCTTAGTTGTCAGGCCATGAGTGAAATCGATTATGAGTTGGATATTACTTGGTATTGCTAATTTCAAAAATAATTATATTGAATATCTTGAGAATTTTTAAAATTGGTAAGTTTTTTCAATTAAGTGTTATGACCAAGAAATCGATTATGTGTGGAAAAGACAACTTGTTATAGAGATAAGAGTAATCTAATTAAGTGAAAGATCTTGTGTTTCCTTTGTTAAAGTATTTTTTAGGATCAAGACGTCTCTAGTTTTACCGTTGACGAAAGGCTAGATTTTTATTTAGTTTTTGTTGATTACTTGTGTATGAACTAACGGTGTAGTCATCTTCGATTGATCAAACTTGTTTATTCTAAGGTCATTCTCTTATGTTATAAGGTCACTCAGGTTTTTTTGAAGATTTGACTTGTACAAATCTAAGTGATTCTGGATCTATAGGGTAGATTGATTAATCAATATTAACAGACTCCGTTATCTGCAGGTGATCAATAATAGAATCAAGTTATTTTACATCAGTTACTTTTATAGATTGAAGATTAAAGTTTACAAACTTGAAGACTTTTCGTTCATGCGAACTTGATTCGCAGGGATTACACAAGCAGTTTAACTTGATAAACATTAGACTTGTAGAAGATCGAACAAACTGTCTAGTTGCATTAAGTTGCTTAAATATAACTTGTTCATGAAGATTGGTTATTTCGATAATCATTGTTTTGATTTGATCTTTTAACCAAAGGAGTTTATTGATTAAACGGAAGATCCTTTGACTATACTTGATCTAAATATTGAATCTAGGTGATTAATAAGTGAGTTGGTTACTGAAGCAGGTTAGTCCTATATTGTTTCAGGTTAAGATCCAAAGTAGTCATGTGCATAAGTCTTCACAATGATGAAGTGCATCAAAATAATGGACTCTTTCTTGGGATTTACGTGCGTCGGCTAGATTAACTGTAGGCGCAGGGATACTGAGGGAACTGGGTAACTAATGGTAGTTTACTTGGTCTCAACTATAAGAAGTTGCAGTAGTCAATTTGTATAGCAGTTAAATTCTAAGAATATTCAAAACTGGACTAGGTCCCCGGATCTTTTTGCCAATCAATTTCTCTCGTTAACAAAATCTTATGTGTTGTGTAATTACTTTATTTCCTATATTATAATAATTATTATAATTAAGTAATCATACTTGTATAGTAGTTCCTTCTTAGTAACGATCCCCTAGTTAGTTCGAATTTTTTTTTTGACCATTACCAAGAATCACCTTGTTGAAATAATATTTTTGTCGTTATTGTTTTTGATAAAATTATTCAAGGAGAGTCTGCATAGGTTGATATCAAAAAGATTTTTGGTGTACTTGATACCCTTGTCATTTCACTGACGTAAGCAACTTCATGGTGTGCAAATGATTGACACTAAAGAAAAGTATCTTGATTCTCCAGTTTTTACTTGTAGAAGCAAGATGAACTCTTTCAAGCCATGTGTTGCAGGCTGGAATACTGAAACTCTATTTCTGCATGAAAATCTACTATAATAACAACTGTCACTTCCACATATAACATATGCTTCAAACTCCCAAAACATACCTGCAATGAGTTAAACAAAGTTCAACGAGACTTATTCCGGGGAAAGGATCCCGAGCAACCAAAATGCAAATACTTCAAGGCTTGGGCTTACGTGTGTAAGCTAAATAACTTAGGAGGCCTGGATTTCATGAACATGGAGTTCCTCAAAAATGCTAGGATAATCAAGATTGATTGGAGATTAATTCAGGATGAAGATTTTATGTGGTCAATTATCATGAAAGCCAATTATTTTAAAAATGAGGATGTTCTAAAGATGAGCACGGCCCCTAAATACACTGACTCTTGGATCTGGAAAGGGATATTAGAGGGGTTTCCAACATACATGACAATAGTTTCTGGGAAATTGATAATGAAAGAAGGTGAACATTTGAGTGGACAAATGGATAAGAGACAGTAACATAAGCCATTCCAAACCTCCAAAATGTCCAACTGATCTGACTCTGGTAAATCACTTATTCACTGATGCTGGTATCCGGAACATTAAAAAAATGGAGGACTGGTTTAGTCATGAAGGGTGTAATGCCATCTTGAGTACTCTATACAAATTTTAGGAATAAGACAGTAACAACCATACAGGAATGGGTTTCAATAATACTGAAAAAAAAGATTGAGAAAATAAAGATGACTTCATCATTTCATATGTTCTTGTAGAAGTGTGCTCATGGAATTATCACGCTAGTGCTAAAACTGCTAGCATCCTGAACTACATAGACTTATGAAAATTCTACAACTATGGATAATAAATTATCTCTCACCTGCTCATGCATTATCCCTTTACTAAGTTTGTTTGGCATATGGTTCTTGGAGTTAACAACCAACTCTTTATAGCTACTAACAATTTTCATGATTGGATGAGTTCTTGATCCAAGATAATTACATCTCAAAAAATTGGCTCCAATATATGAAACAACTTGTTGGTTCATCTGGAAAGTTAGATGTGACAATACCTTCAGGAGTGTGGTCCCAAATGCTGCCAATACTGTCAACGTTATAAAACAACTTTGCTCATATAACATGGTCATTCATAACCAGGGTCACATTTTAAATAATTTCTTTTTTAATTGGGATGCCAGAGTAGTTATTGACATACTGAATGATGCTTGCAAGGAGAGTTTGACATAAAAATAAATATATGCATCATGCAGAAAACTAACAATCTTTCCGATAAAAAAACTACATTAAGCTAAAGGATACTCATCTTGTAGAAGTAGTGGTGATGGAACAAAGGAATGAGCTGATCTAGCTCTGAAATGGGCCCAACAATTGCAAAAGACCAAAAGCAGATTTTGAACCTGAGTGCATTACGATTCTCAGCTACATCAACAAGGACATGAAAAGAAGGTACAAGGAATACTCCTTAAAATTATACAGGTGTATAAGTCAGACTACAAATGAAGACATAAATAAAATCTCTTCTGTATTAGGAAACCTCAATCTTGGCAGCATAACAAACCTGCAGCCCAACTAGCCTTAATCTTTAATATTTATAATAGTCAAGAGGAGTTTTATTGGAATGGTCCATACTTAAATCTTTTGTTCAGTAACATAATGGTTGGAAATGATGTAAATCATGACTTGCTGGATGATGCCACTCTTGGCACTTGGACGTGTAGTACCAGTAAAAAAAGACATTAGGTGTTTGTGCTTATAATAAAATAATAATTTAACGTGTAAAATATTTTAGTATCCGTTATTATTTTATATGTTATACTCCCACTATATCAAAAATAATGATATTTTTATTTTATTTTTTTAATTTCATCTATTTTTAGATAAAAATAAAAAAAATATAAAAGTTTTAATTTAAACTGTTGGATTATATTTCTAAAAGTTCGACGGTGGGATAAGTTGAACTCAAAAAATCATTGACGCTTATAATTAACCAACAATTTTAATGTGATGTATTTTTTTTTACGATGATTCTCTTTATTAATTTTCTGATTTTGAATTTGGCCGAGAATGTTAGTGGAAATTAAATGGTCATGGACAACAAACAAATTTAGAAAGATGTTATTGGGGATATAGTCCTTGAGTTTTAAAGAATGCAGTGGATTTAAATATCCTAAATATGGATAGGGGATTCAATAGTCATATCAAATGTCAAATATACCCTCCCTCCATGACTACCGTAAATCTAATACAAAACTAAAAAAAAAAAAACCTAAATCTAATTATTCTCCTCCTCTTCTTCTCCTCCTCTTATTTTTTTCCATTTTATTCCATCTTCTCTATTTTCCCTCTTCAAATAACGATTAATCATCGATTCTCAAAATTATTCATTGTCGATTAAACTCATTCTATAAAACAAGATGAGGTCGAAGCAAGTGACCAAAGGAACCAATTTATAAACCAGAAGACAATGAAAAAGAAGATTTGATTTCATGTTCTGAAAAAGAACCCGAAGATCCACAACAAGAATCACCCAGCAAAGAAGTGCAAACTCCTGCTAATCCTCCACCAATAACTCGTATAAGGTAGGTATCGAAAAGCCCATCGATTTTATATATAATTAGGATTTACAATTTCTCTTCTAGAACTGCCTACAACAAGAAAATGTTGATTTCTTAGCCGTAAATGCAGCGTAATAGTTGGAAAGTGTTGAATGCCCAACCGTAAGTTAATAATTGTTATTTCTACGATTAGAAACTAAAAAATTAACTGGATACAATTATGCCTAATACATTTTTAAAAAACCCAGTTGTATGCATTGTTTCCTAGTCATAGATTTAACATTTCCCAACCATAGGTAGTGTTTCATATCCGTAAGTGATCCTGAGTTTAAATTATATAGTTTCCCTTTCTTACGGCTAGGTCGATGCTCTGAAAGTACAACCATAAACATAACATTACCTAACCGTAGACAGTTATTCCTATCTATAGGTGACCCTGAGTTGCACTTAAATTTTTCCCTTTCTTATGGCAAGGCCGAGCTATGAAAATCAAACTATAAGCATCTTTGACCCAATCATAAATATATGTTTACCAGACGTAATAAAAAATTCATCATCCGTAAGTGATCCCGAGTTTTCTGTTTTCAAATCAATTTTATTTTCTTTTAATTTTTGAGCTTTTTTTTTTCTTGTTATATGTATTAAACTTGCCTTGTTAATTGTTTTAGGTCACAGAAGGGCAAGAAGAGAAGAACGCAAGAAATAATGCCAAAAAATGACTCGACTCCAACCCCTCGTCACAAGAAAAATTTGGGTGTAGACAAAAGGAAGCAAGATACACTTGTTATTAATGAACCAAGAGAAAAAATAACTGAATTTCGATTAGTGGTTTCTCAACAACAAGAACATGAGATTGAAGAAAAATATAGGGTCGAAACAAGTGTTCGTCCATAGGTTGGTCCTTCCGATGTTAAATTGAATGGAAAAGAGAACAAGCCAACTCCTCCTACAACATCTCAAGTCATAAACAATATTGTTTTTTTTTTACTCGATAAGGCGAATGGAAGACCTTAGGGTGAGCCAAGAGATAAGTCATTCGTCTTATTTGGTTACCAACATTCATGGACGAAAAAAGTCTGTCGGACAGAGGTAATAATTTAATCTAATATAATCTAAATATAAAAATTTATATATTATTATTAATGTTTTTACCATTGTTTATGTAGGATCATACGACATTGGTCCTGAAACTCAAACACCAGAAAACGAGTTTTTGGCCCTTGAATTCAGCTACCGAAGGAGTGGTATCCTTGGTACAGGCTTCGATGTTATGGCTTGGAATTTTCTCAACGTAGAAGCAATATGATGTTGTTACTTTTTATTCCTTTAGGGAGAGGTTTTATCCCGAGAAAACAACTTTTTATTTTCCGATCGGCGAGATGACTATCACTCCGGACGATGCTCTCCAAATTATAGGCATGTCCATGGATGGAAAAGTCTTGTATGAGGGTTTCAACAACTCTCTTGCATTTGGAGATATTTTTATGTTGGTCGAAGAATATTGGCACAAGAACGAAGCCGAAGAAAAGTTTGAGATATGATCCGGAGAAAATCCGAAGGCAACTAGGGAAAGGCGAAATGATGGTGAAATTTTGGCTTGTTCTATTGCAAGCAAGATAAATTTGAGTCGTCTGAGGGAAAATTTATAGAACTCCAAGGGGAGGGAGATGGTTGGAGAAAGTATTAGACATACAACCACAATTTACTTGTTGTACGCACTTGGCACTATCATTTTTCCCGATCTTTCGGGTAATAGGGAAAATGCTTGTTATCTACATCTCTTAAAACATCTTAGTCTTGATCCAGAGTTGAACAAGGTAGCATAGTATTCGTGGGGCACTGCCACCCTTAATTTTTTACTTGACAGTCTTAGTAAAGCTTTGAGGTGGAATGACACACAAATTGAGGGGAATGTTGGACTTCTCCAGGTAATTTTTGTGTTTTATTTCCGAAGTTTGTTCAAATTTTATATTGATTTGTGCTTAATATAATTATCTATTTGCGCAGTCATAGGTTTACGATCATTTTCCCGCCTTGAGGTCGTCAAAGGAGGATAAAAACTGGCATTCCACTAGTCCTATAAGAAGCAGTTATCCCTTCTCAGGAAACCAACATAAAGACAAAGAGGCTAATATGGTTGAGATGAGGTCAAAATTAGACACTTTGGAAGTTGAGAATATGGTATTTGACCGTACCTGGACCTCGGTGCTGTTGGAAATGATGCTCATGCATTTACCGATGTGTCGACCTACAACGGACCATTGTATCATCATTTACAACCCTCGTAGAACTCTCCATCAAATTGGAGTTGTCTAGAAGATTGTTAGGGATGCAGACTTTACAGTGAAAAAACACACTCCATCCTTTTAATTAATAATGTGAGATTGGTTTATGAGCCTACTGTATCGGTCGACGCTTAGAATGATCACAATTAAACGCCCTGCCAAATTGATATGACTGGGTCAGTGTCTTTAACGGTACAAAACTAACCTAGGATGATTACTTGACTTGGTTTTACCAAATTGAACATCCTTATGTGATAAATATGGATCCAGAAGCGATACCACATTTAAACAACAATGGGGATCATCAACTTCCTCGAAGGGTGCTAGTATTTTGAAGGAGAGATATCTTATGATGGTACATATACAATTTCATTTCTTATTGTATAAGTTTATAAAATTTTGTATAAGTATTTATAGTTTAAATAAGAAATATACCACTTTATTACTGGAAAAATGGCTTCCTCCGTCTCCTTAGCAGTAGAGTTTAGCTCCTTATGTCAAACACTATCTCAAAATAATTGTTCATAGCTCAAAGTGTTTACAAGAAGAAAAAAAAACAAAAAACAGATTGACACAGTTGGTTTCATATGGATATAAGTGTTGCAAAGAGTATCTATGTGGTGATAAAAAGCGAAAAGCCATTGCCACCGCATACGACTGATCTTGGGCGCTGTGGAGAAAAAGAGAAAAGGTGACGAAATTCACAACTGTCTTCACCTGTGGTCTGTTCTTCTTCACGTGAATTTTTGTTTCTCTTCTGAATTTGTTTTATTAACTCCCGATAGCTTTTTCTTCGATCTGTTGGGTTTATATAGGCTTAGTAAACCCTAACAACCTTTCCTAATTGATAAGGACTACAAAAATCAATCCCAAACCAACTAAAACTCGTGTAAATCTTAAACAGAAAATAAGATTATTTTCTAGTAACAACTTGAGTTTTCCATCCAGTTTCACGCGAAAAACTCTCATGAATGACGTGTTTCAAACTATCTTGATTGTATCTTCAATTTGAGATATCAAAAACACGTTTAAATCCCATGAGCTTCGGTTCCAAATCATTCAGACAATTCTCTCATCTGAAGATAAATGTTCCCTCTTTTTTCTCATTTAAATTCAAAAGGAAGGTGGGTACCTTTAGTAATCTGCTGGGATGCCCTAATTCAAAGTTGGGGTGCCTTTAGTAATTTTTCTCGGGGGTGCATTTATCAGCTTTTTTGAGCCAATTTCTCCATAAAAGTTTATTTTCTAAAAATATCTACAAACGCATAAAATACAAAAATAAGTACAAAATTGAGTACCAACAATATATGAAATTGAGAACAATTTAGACACAAAAATGTGTCTATCAAATACCCCCAAACTTATTATTTTCTAGTCCTAGAGCAAATCTAATCTAGAAAATACAAATCTAACTCACTTTCGTAGGAATCACGACCACACTTAGCACGTGCAGCTAGCCGTTAAACTTCTAAGTGACCCTAGAAGACCAGTGTTGTCTCATGAGGGTTTACAAGAGGTATACCCATAAAATCTTTAGTCCAAACACTAGCTACTGTGAATGATTGAGGGTAGACAATTGAGTCCAATTGTCTTATATCTTCGGTTATGTGAATCATTACCTTATATGAGTCCAATTGTTGTACACGAGTTTGCACTAGCGTACTAAAATTCATAAAAGAATTCAAAACTCTACTTAGATAGTTATACAACCCACGATACTCAAAATCTATCAAAGTTAAATAACATGAATAGATTTAGAAGATGAATATGGAGAGATAAAGTTTACACATATTGACTAAGGTGAACGGTGTTTCCCATATCTGTCTGAAGGTCAGTGCCATGATGAATCCTAATGGATTGAGATACGCTCCCACTGGTCTTAATCCTTATACTAATATCGACTCAGCTGGTATATACAAGGGCCCCAGCGGTCGATTTATTGAAAATAAAACAATTATTTACTTTCTTCTTTTTTTTATTTTTTTTTTCAAAATTGGTGTGAAGAAAATAAAATAATGGGTTTGATCTAAATCACTCTACTTCATCCTGGTGGCGATAACAAGGTGATACTAGTGCCCCACCAAATCACTTAGAGAAACAAAACAAAAATTACAAAAATAAAAACAAAAGGTGATATGGTCGAGATAGACTCCGAGATATGGTGACAACTATCATGTTATTTCTAACACCTGAGCTAGGCATCCTTTTATGAATAGACCATTTAGCTGGTCACACCAATCCCTATAGAAAATGTGATAAGTTTCCATCTACCTAGAATGGTTAGTGTCATCCTGAATTATTCACAAGTTTCTAAATTTTGGAGTTTCATTATTGCACTAAAAGTTTCTCCCTTACCCCCAAACTTAAATCTAACATTGTCCTCAATGTTTCAAAGAGCAGTACCAAAAGATAGGTTAATAGAGGAATAAAGAGGTAAGTCATAAAGATAGTACCTGGGTGAAGCGTAACAATCCTTCTACAGAAAATAAAACAGAAAATAAAAACCTAAAAACAAACAACAAAAACCTAGAAAAATCTACTAATATACAAAAATAACCTTGATGGTCAATCAATGTAAACAGGGTCCTCCAGAGGGACTTCCTCAACATCATTTGTAGGAAAAGGCTCTAAAAATGGTTTCAATCTCTGACCGTTAACCTTGAAGGGACTTCTACCATCTTGAGTCTCAATCTCAATAACACCATGAGGAAAAACAGTGCAAACAACAAAAGGACCGGTCCACCGAGAGCGTAACTTCCCGGGGAATAGATGCAAACGAGTATCATACAGAAGAACCTTTTCACCTGGAGAAAATGACTTTCTTAAAATATTTCTATCATGCACAAGTTTCATTTTGTTCTTATACTCCCTAGCACTATCATATGCATCTTTTTGAATCTCTTCCAACTTATTGAGATGGAGCTTCCTGTGAGCTCCTGCCTTGTCAAGTGAAAAATTAAACTGCTTTACAACTTAATATGCTCTATGTTCTAACTCGACGGGCAGGTGAGTGATGTATTTTAGAAATAGTGGTAAAAGATTCGATACTCAGACTTGTAAAGATTTGATTTTTAAACCTCATTTTTAAGACTAAAAATAAAGAAGATTAAAGTAAAATTGATTTCAAATTATGGAAAGAACTGAGACTAAGGATTCCACCATTAGCCAATTTTCAAGTGATCTATCATTAATAATTCTCTTGCAATTCATATATTCAATTTATTCGAAATATTGCCAAAGTTAGATTCCCAAAATATTAGTTGTAAATCAAAAGTATGAGACATCAAAAGCTCTAGACTCAGCATGACCCATCAAAAGAAAACACAACTAATTGATAAAAATCATTTTTTACCAAATTTAATTCAAAGCAAATAATTATAAAAGAATTGCAAATAATTAATAAAATAAGAATTACCACTTTATTATTGGAAAAATAGCTTCCTCTGTCGCCCCAATGATGGTGTTTAGCTCATCTTGTTAGAAACGCTCTCAAAATAATTTTTCATAGCTCAAAAAGTGTTTACAAAGAAGAAATAAAAACAACACAGAAATTTTGATACGGTTATAATTGTTGCAAGTTGTGTTCTTTGTGTGGTGAAGAGAATAGAAAACAGTAGCAATAAAGTACGGTTCATGGGCGCTTTTAAAATATGAAACAATACGCAACAGAAACAACGACTGTTTTTTCGAGCCTTATGTTCTTCGTCTTCTTCTTCACCAGCAGAAAGTTTTTTTTTATCTGAATTTTTTCTCACATCTCTGGCTTGATTTTTCTTCGGTCTCTTCACTATTTATAGGTTTGAAAAATCCTAAGTATCCTTCCTTAGTCGGTAAGGATGCAAATATCTATCCAAAACCAACTCCAACTATGTTTTATCCAATTCAGAGTATATCTCTTCTTTTTCCGGCGTGACTCGACTCTGCAGCTTGTTTCATGGCATGAAATGCCTATATTTGACGTGTTTCAACCTATCTTGATTGTTTCTTCAGTTTGAGATATCAAAAACACGTTTTAAATCCCATAAACTTCGGTTCCCAACTAATCCAGATTTTTTTCTCTCGCGTGAAAAACATTTGGATTTGAAAGGGGGTTCCCGCAATCCAACTGGTGTGTGCCTTTATCAATTTTTTCGGGTACCTTTAGTAATTTTCAGGGTGCCTTTAACAACTTTTTGAGCTGATTTTTCCACAAATGTTTATTTCTTAAAAATACCTACAAACACATAAAATCACACAATAAGTATAAAATTGAGCACTAATAATACAGAGAATTAGGAACAAATTAGACACAAAAATGTGTCTATCAGTGAGATGCCTTGCCAAATACTAGACGATAAGGTGACATTCCAATAGGGGTATTAAGCGCAGTATGGTAAACCCATAAGGCATCAGTAAGCCTTAATGACCAGTCTTTCATGTTAGGATTAACTGTTTTCTCTAAAATATGTTTAATCTCCATGTTGGAAACCTCTACTTGACCAATACTCTGTGGTGATATGGGGTAGCTACTTTGTGAGTAATACCATACTTCTTCATCAAGAGACTAAAGGGTCCATTACGAAAGTGTGACCCTCCATCACTAATTATATCTCACAGTGTAACAAAATATGCAAATATGTTATCATTTAAAAATTGGACCACAACCTTGTGGTCGTTTATTTTACACGAAAGCGCCTCAACCCATTTAGACACATAGTCTACAGTGACAAGGATGTAATAATAACCAAAAGAATTAGGAAAAGGACCCATAAAATCAATGCCCCACACATCAAAGACCTAAATAACTAAAATAGGGTTTAAAGGCATCATATTTCTATGGGAAATGGTTCCTAACTTATGACGACGCTCAGAAGCAACACAGTAACTGTGGGTGTCTTTAAACAACAAAGGCCAGTAGAATCCACACTGCAATATCTTATCAGCAGTCTTCTTAGTACTAAAATGACCCCCACAAGCATGATCATGAAAAAAGGAAATAATACTAGCCTGGTCACTCTCAGGTATACATCTCCTAATAATCTGATCTAGACAATACAAACAGATAAGGATCGTCCCAAAACCTCGGCTAAAAACCTAGAATGATCTTGTTTACCCTAATGTTGAAGCATTCGACCAGTAACAAGATAATTCACCATATTCACAAACCAAAGTAATTAAGAAACAACAAAAGTTGTTCATTAGGAAAACTATCACTCACATGAGGGGAATCATTAGGGGAATCAACAACAAGCCTAGAAAAGTGGTCCGCTACTATATTTTTTGCACCCTTTTCTTTTATAATTTATAGAGCAAATTCTCATAATAAAAGGATCCATCTAATCAATCTAGTTTTAGTATCCTTCTTGGACATAAGGTACCTTCAAAGTAGCATGACCAGTAAAGATTATAACCTTAGAACCTAAGAGATAGGGTATAAACTTATCCAGGGTAAAAACAATGGATAACAATTCCTTCTTTGTGGTAGTATTGTTCAATGGGGCATCATTTAGGGTTTTGCTGGCATAGTAAATCACGTGCAATCATATATTTTTTTCGATGTCCTAAAACAACACCAATAGCATAATATAAAGCATCACACATGATCTCGAAGGGTAAATTCCAGTTAGGTGCCTTGACAATAAGGACGGTAGTGAGCAAAGTCTTAAGCTTCTCGAAAGCCTCTAAATAAGAACCATTAAAGACAAACTTAACATCTTTTGTAAGAAGATTGCAAAGAGGTCTAGAAATCAAGTTAAAATCTTTAATGAATCGACGATAAAATCCTGCATGCCCTAAGAATGACCTAACATCTTGTACGGTTTTGGGAACCTATAAAGTCTTAATAAGGTCAACTTTGGCTTTGTCTGCCTCTATACCCTTAGAAGATACGATATGCCCTAAAACAATTCCTAATCGAACCATGAAATGGAATTTTCCCCAATTAAGCACTAAATTATTTTCCTTACACCTAAATGATGCAAGCATTCATCGAAAGATGACCCAAATGCTGAAAAATCATCCATAGAAACCTCTAAAAACTGTTCTACCATGTCAGAAAATATGTTTATCATACAACGTTGAAAAGTAGCGGGTGCACTATACAACCCGAAAGGCATGCGTCTATATGCAAAGGTACCAAAGGGACAGGTAAATATGGTTTTCTCTTGGTCTTCTGGGGCAATGACAATCTGATTATAACCAGAAAAGCCATCTAACAAACAATAATGATTATGTCCATCTAATCTCTCTAGCATTTGGTCGATGAAAGGAAGGGGGAAGTGGTCCTTCCTTGTGACCTTGTTCAATTTTCTATAGTCAATACAAACACGCCACCCTGTGGTCACTCGGGTTAGGATTAACTCATTGTTATCATTCTGGACTATAGCGATACCTGATTTCTTGGGGAACAACCTGAACGGGACTGACCCACTTACTGTCTGAAATGGGGTAGATAATACCCGCATCTAACATATTAAGCACCTCAGTTCGAACTGCTTCTTTCATGTTAGGATTAGGTCGACGTTGCATCTCCCTAGAAGGTTTTGTGTCGTTCTCTAAAAAAATCTGAAGCATACAAAAAGTAGGACTTATACCCTTAATGTCTGCTATGGTCCACCATAAAGCTTCCTTGTTATCTTGAAAGACATTCACTAGCCTAATTTCCTAATCATTATCCAAATCAGAGGCTAGAATCATAGGCAAAGTCTCAAATGGGCCTAAAAACACATATTTCAGAGTATATGGTAATTGTTTCAGGTCCAACTTAGGAGGCTCTTCTAAAGAAGGAATTAAGGTAGAACTGGAAACTGGTAGTGGTTCGAACTTAGTTTTCCATCTATTATTATCTAAATCAGGGGTAGAATCTAACAGAACATTCACTTGATCAATGGTGCTATCATCGTCAAAATCTAAGCCAAAATGGATAGATAACTCTCTAATGGATCTTCAGACAAGATGTTTGGTAATGACTCCTGAACTAAAGTTTCTATCATGATCACCCCTTAAATGTATGTGTCATCTAGATCAGGTGGTTGAACTAATATTGATAATATTCAGCTAAATAGTCATATTACCCAAAGATAAATTCAGAATACCATTCTGACAGTTAATGATCGCATTAGATGTAGCTAAAAATTGGCGACCTAATATCACAAGTATCTGGTTCTCTGGATCAGGGAAATGTTGGGTATCTAGGATAACAAAATCAACAAGATAAATAAACTTGTTGACCTCAATAAGAACGTCCTCGACAGTGCCACGAGGAATTTTCACAGACCTATCAGCTAACTAAAGTGTTATCTGGGTAGGTTTTAATTCACCAAGTCCTAGTTGGAGGTACACATGGTACGGAAGTAAGTTCACAGTGGCTCCTAAGTCAAGTAACGCCTTCTCTACACGGTAGTTACCTATTGTGCAAGAAATGGTAGGGGAACCTAAGTCTTTTTACTTAGGAGTTGTGTTGTTTTGGATGATCGAACTTACATAAATAGCTAAGAAGGCTTTCTTGTGTACACTAAGTTTTCGCTTTCACATACAAAGATCCTTAAGGAACTTTGCAAAAGTAAGAATCTTCTTAATTGCTTCTAATAAAGGAATATTGATGTTGACTTGCTTAAAAATATCCAGTTTATCATTAAAAATTGATTCCTTTTTCGTTAGAACTAGAATTGTGGGAATGGGGCTCTGAGCATAAAATCGGACTTAGCAGGAACCGAATTGGACTCATTAAAGACTTTATCAGTCTCTTCAGCTACTGGTTCAGAAGGGTAAACTACAACATGTTCACTATCAGGCATGGTTACCTTATTTTCTACCATTTTACAGTTCCTAAGGGTTCTAATAACATTCACGTGATTTGATGATTTCTCACCAGAAGAAACTTCATGAACTCCTCTAGGGTTGGGTTGTGTCTGACTAGGAAACTTACCTTTTTCTCTCACCTTCAAAGACTCATTTATCTAACTAACCTGGATTTGTAAATTAGAAATAACCTGAGTATTAGCATGTATAATCTTACTATTAGCTTGTAAAGTTTGGTCAATCGATTGCTGAAATATTATAGTGTTCTGAGCTAATATGGTGAAAGATTCTTATAAACTCATGATCTTCTTATCTGAAGGGTTCTGAAACTGTGTTGGTCCTAAAGGATTCTTAGTATAACCAAAATCTGGGGGAACCTGGGAAAAACTAGACTGACCTTGATTCTGGCCTTTAGACCAAGAAAGGTTAGGATGGTTTCTCTAACCATGGTTATATGTTTCTAAATATGGGTCAAACCTCTGACGGTTATCAAATCTAGTGTTATTGTAAAGAGAATGGGCTTGCACTTCATCGGTATGTCCCTCCCAAATTGACTTGGGATCTATTCCACAACTAGATTGATTTAACTATGTTTTTTGTTGTTGCTGTAATTTTTACATCTGATTCAAAGGTTCCATCTTCCCTATTGACATTACCTTTGTTCAGTAAAATATTTCTCTGGGGTTCCCTACTACATTCTCATTACTGGGTTTTTTCCAGAGATTTCATTCAAAAATGTCGTCGCTTCATTAACAGTTTTACTATCAAACCCACATCTACACAAAGACTCGACCATGTTCGTCGTTGGATAATCTAGACCTTCATAAAGGATATGGACTAGTATAACCTTTTATAAACCGTGATGAGGACATTGTATCAATAAATCATTAAACCTCTCCAAATACCTATACAAAGATTCTCCCTCTTGTTGCACGAATGTGGAAATCTCTTGCATAATAGATGATGTTTTGTGCCTAAGAAAAATTTCGAGAGAATAACAAATGTAAGTTGTTCATATATTTCAATGCACTCAAATGGAAAATAATATAACCAATATTTGGCCTTGTCTCTTAGGGAAAAAGGAAATAACCTAAGTTTCAAAGCTTCATCCTTAAGGTTGTGAATTCTTAGAGTACTACAGATTTCTTCAAATTCCCTAATGTGAAAGTAGAGGTTTTCATTTTCTTTTCCTAAGAAGATTGGAAGCATCTGTATGGTCCCCGGTTTCAACTGATAGCTCACTTCAGTTACAGCAAATTGATACATGATGGATGAGAAGTCCTAGTCGGATTCAACAAAGCTTTTAAAGTTGCCATTTCTGGCACTATCAAAGGACCGGCAACGACTTCTTCATACAAAGTCAAACTTTCAAAATTAAAATTTCCAAAAACAAGGTTCTCTAGATAAAAGTCTTCGACACCCTCGTTTTCATAAACAGAACTACTAGGCTTGTCACTGATCAAAGGACCTAGAGTGTCTATTTTCCAAGCTTGCTCAATGATGGTCTCGAGTGGTCTTGGCATACACTAGAAAAAGTAAAATAATAAATCCTAATTGGAAGGGAATTCTAAATAAACACAAGCAAGGCTGACTCAACCAAATTAATCTTATTGAATCTAGCAAACAAAAAGCATGATGGCTTCACTTAGGTTATTTCTAGAAAGCTTCTATTCTTCCAAAAGGCAACTAGTTACAGTTTTAGAAAACCTCTTGGACCGATCCGAATAAAGTAAGTTAATCGAGAGAGGCAAAATAAGCTCTAAGGAGCTTGGATAACCCTACCTCTTTAGCAAATTTTTCCTTGGTTTACAAGGTGGCACAAACCAACTTAAATTAACCTTCCTGATCCTTGAGTTGAGCTAACAAAGTAACCATTTTAATCCTTTCGATAGATTTTCCAATAAGCTTGTTACCCTATCGGTCTCTTCTAGTCAAATTTGAGGTTTAGGATCGCGTTTAGTAACGTGTTCCTAAAGCGGGCAAGAAAGAAACGATGATGAAATCTGAGTCCTTATCATGTATGGATAGTTCTTGCCCTTTACTAGAAAATAAGGTTTGTATTCAGTTCCTCAACATATATGCATATGAAGGAATACAATATACCCATTATCAGGAGATTCGTGGGTTGATCGAGTTTTACCTCCCGTTCCAGACGGGCAATGAACTGTTGAAGTCGACTTGGGCCACTGACTCCTGTATCAGTGTACGAACCCAAGGGGCTGAGACAATATCGTAATTGTCGTCATTCCCTGTAAATTTATATTTAATACTACCCTTCTATAGGGTTTAAATAAAAATAATGTCCAGAAATGTCTTAAACTCCAAAAGAAAGTCCAAATTTTTTTTTTATAAAAGTAATAAAAGATTTCCTAATATAATTTTCTAAAAAGAAAAATAAATAAAACTCTAAAAAATAAAATCCTTGTCTTTCTTTTTCGTTCTTTTCGCTTTATCTTTAACTCCAAGTCTTTAATTAATCACCAAAATCTTTGGCTCAACTTTCTTTTTCGATTCAAAACTAGTAGCAAAAAGACAAATGCCCAAAAACGTAAAATAGAACAAAATGAATAAAAATCTAAAAATAAGAATACTACTAAAAACAAAAACAAAACCTAAAAGAAATAAAAATAAATCTAAAACTTTAAACCTAAAAACAAGTTCCCGGCAGCGGCGCCAAAAACTTGGTCGCTTTAGAAAATTGATAAAAATAGTTCATTCGCTAGGACTTGTGAAGATTTGCTTCAAACTTAATTTAAATACTAAAATAGAAAACTCAATTAAAAGTTGATTCAAGAATATAGAGAAAACCGAGACTATGGATTCCACCATTAACCAATTTTAATGTGATTCAATTAAGAATAATAATTATGCAACTTACACATTTAATTTGATTCTAAAATATTGCCAGTAAGTAGATTTTCAAAACAATAGTTGTAAATCAGAAGCATGGGACATCAAGATCCCTAAACTAAGCATGAACCATCAAACGAAAACACAACATTTGGTAAAAATCATTTAATCAATTTTAAATCAATACACAAGTCATAAAAAGAATTACAAAATTAATTAAATAAGAAACATACCACTTTATTATTGGAAAAATGGCTTCCTTCGTCGTCTCAGCAGTAGAGTTTATCTCCTCATATCAAACATTAACTCAAAATAATTGTTCATAGCTCAAACTGTTTACAAGAAGAAAAAAAAACAAAAAACAGATTGATATTGTTGGTTTGATATGGATATAAGTGTTGCAAAGAGTATCTCTGTGGTGATAAAAGGTGAAAAGCCACTGCCACCGTATACGACTGATCTTGGGCGCAGTGGAGAAAAGGAGAAAAGGTGACGAAATTTGCAACTGTCTTCACTTGTGGTATGTTCTTCTTCTCCTTCTTCTTTACGGGAGTTTTTTTTTCTCTTCTGAATTTTTTTCTCTTAAATCCCGATAGCTTTTTCTTCGACCTGTTGGGTTTATATAGGCTTAGTAAACCCTAACACCCTTTCCTAATCGATAAGGACTAAAGAAATCAATCCCAAACCAACTAAAACTCGTGTAAATCTCAAACAGAGAATAAATTCTTTTCCGGTAACAATTTGAGTTTTTCAGCCAGTTTCACGTGAAAAACTCTCATGAATGATGTGTTTCAACCTATCTTGATTGTTTCTTCAGTTTGAGATATCAAAAACAGGTTTAAATCCATGAACTTCGGTTCCAAATCATTCAAAAAATTCTCTCACACGAAGAGAAATATTTTCTTATTTTTCTCATTTAAATTCAAAAGGAAGGTGGGTGCCTTTTGTAATCTGTTGGGGTGCCTTCATCCAAAGTTGGGGTGCCTTTAGTAATTTTTCTCGGGGTGCCTTTATCAACTTTTGAGCCAATTTTTCCATAAAAGTTTATTTCCCAAAAATACCTACAAACACATAAAATACGAAAATAAGTACAAAATTGAGTACCAACAATATATGAAATTGAGAACAATTTAGACACAAAAATGTGTCTATCAGTGACCTCCTGGGAAGCTGTTGTTGGATGACCGCAGTGGTACCCGTAGAAAACCCCACATTGCTGGATGACCGCAGTGGGGAAATATTAGTGAAGGGTCGAGTCATTGGTATCAAAGCGACGATAGGTCACCTGCCAAGGGTGAGAGTGTACGCTGGACGTGGTGTGCCATCAACTGGTCTCATGAGGGGCACGGAACGTCGGAGATCTGGACTTGTATATTACAGAGCCAAGGACGAATCCAATTTAAGGTGGTGGTATTGCAATACCCCAATTCTGCAGGTAGCGTTTGCCGAATGGAATATGAGTAATGGATTGTCATTTTCTAACACGGAGACCTTTTCAGCACAGTTGGCTCCAGAGTTAGAAAAAAGCTCTACAGTTAAGCGTGCTTGGGCGGGAGCAATCAAGTGATGGGTGACCTCATGGGAAGCTGTTGATGGATGACCGCAGCGGTGCCCATAGAAAACCTTACATTGCTGGATGACCGTAGTGGCTAAGTGGGGGCAATATTAGTGAAGGGTCGGGTCATTACAAATGGTATCAGAGCCGACGACGGGTCACTTACCGAGGGTGAGAGAGTACGCTGAACGGGGTGTTCAAGGTATTGGTCTCTTGAGTGGCAGAGAAAGTCGGAGATATGGGCTTGAATATATTCTGGAGTCGAGGACGGTTCAAATTTAAGGTGGTGGTATTGTAATACCCAATTTGGCAGGTTGGGTTCGCCAAATGGAATAAAAATAATGGTTTGTCCTTTCCTAACACCGAGGTATATTCAGCACAATTGGCTCCAGAGTTAGCAAAAAGCTCAGCAGTTAAGCGTGCTCAGGATGGAGCAGTCCAGGGATGGGTGACCTCCTGGAAAGCTGATGCTGGATGAACGCAACGGTACCCATAGAAAACCCTACACTGCTGGATGACCGCAGTCGCTAAGTGGAGACAATATAGGTGGATGGTCGGGTCATTACATAAGTTTCCCAAGTTTAACTTACGACTGGGTTTATAATCTAACCTAACCGCAAGTGACCCTGAGTTTGCGCCTATGGTTGGGTTTATAAACAATCATAAATGTAACAATTAATGATTCATGTCTACGTCTAGGTTTCCTACCCAATTCCTAGCCATTGAGTACTTAAATTTTTTGAAATGCACAATTTTTTTGTTCAACATTATAATTACTACCCAACGGTTTGATTTTTTGAAATTTCTAGTCGTTGTGTCTTTCATGTATATATATATAGATCATTTTCCTCTACAAATACACCTATTTACTTCTCAAATTGTTTCTCAACAAGTACACCTTTTTATTCATAATCTAAAAACTCCAAAACTTGACTGCTAAATTCACCACTAGAGAAAATATTGCCATAGCTCGCGCATGGGCGACGACCACACATCATGATCAAGACCTAAACATTAACTTATCTTAACCCTCGGATAATTCTGGAACCGTGTCTTCATAATTTTTTTTGCGTTAGATGGCAATCAAAAAGGAATATCATTCCAACACATCAAGGAAATATTCAAATTACTCTATAGTTGATATGAGGATTTTTGATCGGTTATTTGCAACCGCAAGTTGATATATCCTAATGTCGACAGTAAAAAAAATACATCTCAACTACACAATCAAAATTCTCTTTCCCGATATATAACCAAATCTTTGGTAAAAAAATTCAGGAATCAGGAGTTCTATATGGTTTTGAAAGATTGGGACTTGTATTTCGATGTTTAACTATTCATGTGTAATTTATCTACTTTGGGTCTTTTTCCTTATTGTAATGTCGTTCCCTTCAATGAAAAATGTTATGACATTTTATTTTTCTTAGCATCAATGAATGAGTATTAGTGTTCCATCTCAATTATATTGAAAAAAATTATAGATATTCAGGGTTACCTACGGCTAAATTTACCGTTAAAACTAGTCGTAAAAGACCCTGAGTGGTGTCTACGGTTGGCTTGAGCACAAAAGGAAACCGTAGAAGACACAGTTAATATCATTACAGTTAGGATAAGCTGGTTATTCCAAACTTAAGGCTGGGTCGATGCCCACAAACCTAACTGTAAGACAATATGTACTGATGGGTTTGATACATTATTCAACCGTGGATGACCCTAAATTTTTGTTACGGTTATCATTTTTGTACGTATGTGTTTTTTACGACTAGGAGTTCTTAATTTCCCAATCGTAATCCAAGATTTTCCTTCTAAAAATATTGATTTCAATTTTCAAACACCAACTTTAAATCTAACTATTAATTTATTCTAATTACTAATCTTAATTAATTGAATTAATTAAATTAATTAGTACTAATTAATCAAAAATATTCTATCCATTAACAAAATTAGTATGATAAAAGATTTTTTGAGTATGCTTCTTAATGATCCTAATTTATTATCTTATAAGTCCTTTAAATAAAGGGACTGCGGCCATAGTATTAGGTCTGGTGCTGGTTGTAATTTGTTAATGAAGTAGTCAAACAGGTGATTATTATTTTTATTATTATTATTATTTTATTTTATTTTTATTTTTATTTTTATTTTTGCTAATAAGTAGCATTTTGACTTAGTGAAGTTAGTTGGCCCTCACCAAACCATAAAACAAGAAGGAGAAAAAATGGCCGACATGACACAGGAAACAAAAGAAGGAAGCCTTCAATGTGATGCAATTAGGTACGTTGCATTTTCGTTTCTAGAGTCCATCCTCGTAGAAATGGTCACCCCATTGGCATAGTAGTTCATATAAATAAGACGAAACCCACTCTTCCTATTCAAATTGAATGCAGACTAGAAACTAGAAACTATATATTGATTTGAAATTGATCCAATCCAAAATAATTCAAGAAGGTAATTATTTCTGCTGTGGATTTTTCTTTTAAGAAGAAAATCCTAGTATTTACAAACGGTTAGTGAATTTGAATTTATAGAGAGTTTTAGAAAAGTTATAATTTCTATTATGTAGCGTATAACATTTTATTAAATTATCTATATATTTATTTTATAAAATGATTTGCATAAATTCTTTTTTTCCTATTTTGTGTATGTATGAATTTTTTCTTCACGAATCATTGAGATCTCTTAAATATCGTTTAGGGAATCCCCTGAAATCAATGAACTTACAGATAGTCTGCAAAATCTCTTATAGAGTCTTTCGATATTTAAACAAATTTTAATTGAGTAACCCCATATTAAACATGTTCAGTGTCCCGACCCACTTGAATGTATCGGTTGAATCCCGAAACCATTGGTGGAGCTGTTGAACCAATGGGTGAAGTATAGCGAATTCCTAATAATGGTTAAAGGTACAAAAGTCTAGCTATGCATAGTCCATTTGAGTGCCAATATTCATGGGTCAAGTCCTAAAGTATATAAAAGGCGAAGGTGTGTAAATCGTATTTCGTATTAGGATAAAGGTATTGATGAACTAATGTCATAAGCAAAGCGAAACCAACTTCCTTGTCAAATTAGATAATACATGTAGGTGTAATGAAGAACTGTAAATACTTCAGGAAGTATTCTTTTATTATAGTGGAGTAGGCAAGCGTAAGTAGGGAAGGATTGAAAGGCGCCCCTTACATGTAGAATATATGAGTCTCTTCGCCCCTGCTAGTGCTTTTTGGATAATTTACCCTAAAAGGAAAGGTTTGGGATGACAATAGAACTAAAAAAATGATTCTTACATCTGATTAAGCTAAACCCCAGTTATGGAAATTGTTATCGGACATTGGAGGAGCAATTAGGTCATTTCTTTTCTAAATTCTAATGTTAAATTTTATTAGAGCTACTGCATATAAAATCAAATTGATTGTTGCAATTTTCGAGTTTACATGCAAAATGTCGAAAGATGAAACTTCAAAAATTATGATTCTAACTTTATTTATGATACGTCTGGAGATGGATGTAAATCTTCTCGAGAGCTTGAGCATACATTCATGTCAGCTAAAGACTAAATTCCATGAAGTCTCTTTCGTAATCTAGCAATAAGCAATGCCAATGCTAGCTTTGTAACCTATTGCAAAGTTGTCTTTCTCATTTTCTTCTGGATGTACTTTTGTTCTTCCAAGGTAAGTCTTCTTGCACTTCTGCATCTAGATGCACAATCAGTGTCTCATATCATCTTCAGAGTTGTTGCACATTTTATATGTAGAATCAATATTAAGGAGAATTCTAGCTCCAGCTCCAGTTGGAACTACAACATGGCTAACTTCTGAGCAAAAAAAAGCTTTATACTTGAAATGGTTTGGAGGTCCCAGATGTTATCCCACTTTAGGTTTGAGTTTCTTTTATAGTCCCAGATGTTGTCCCTTGTTGGTGAAAATAGTCATTGGAGAGCCGTTATATGATTGAATAAAATGTAAAACATATTCCTATTAAGAGAATTTGAGTAATGGACGGAAAAAAATTAAAAAAAACTTAATTGATTTGGAAAATAGTGATTAAGCAGTATAGCTTTCAAAATATTGAGAAAAATTTGACATGTCCATAAAATAGAATTGTTAATAATAAAAATCCAATAGTGGATGTAAAAAAGAAAAAAAATTCAAACAAATAATAAATGAGAGACGAAAATTTAGTCTAATTTCCATATATAATATGACACATCCGTCTTGGGTTCTTTTCGCAAACTAAAGAAACTAGGTTCTTTTCGCAAACTAAAGAAACTAATGAAAGGGTAGTTAATGTGAATTATAAAGATTTATAGAGAATTTTCAAATATGTTGTTAGTCAATTGAGATTATGAGAGAATCTCCAAACTCTCTTGTTATTGGATAGAGACTTTTTCTAAGTCTTTTAAATTCTCTAAAAACACCATGTTATTGGATTAAGATTTGTTAAGAGTTACTCAAACACTCTTGTTATTAGATATAGACTTCAAAATCATTGATTTGTTACTTATTGGGATTTTGGGAGACTTTTTTGATGAAAATAGGCATGAGCAAAATCTCTCCCTTAAAAATGATATTTTGAGAGACTTAAAAATTTGGTAGGACAGATATAATCCAAAGGTCCTCATTCTTCAGCCTTATCGAATGACCAAAATCCATCTCAACGACTATTCCTTAACTCCCTTATGCCTTATCTTCTTCTTCTTCATCATTCCTCGGCTTTTATCTTCTTCTTCCTTCACCCTCTGTCTTCTTCCGCCATTCCCTGAAATTGCTTGATTTTATATGAAAAAATCAAAAAATCACAATCATCCCAAATAAAATGATTACATCTACAATTAATTTTAGGAATCATTAACCATTTTTTTACCAGAATCAAGTAGTAAACATCTGCTCATAATACATCAATAGGATTATCCGTAAAAGAACAAAAGTGTGATAAAAGGAAGAAAAAAAATCAGAGGGAGGGAACTTACCATCTAGTAGACCGATTTTTTGATTTGACTCCTAGGGAAGAAGGTATTGAAACATATGGACAAGGAGTGTCTGGACATGAGGTTGTTCCGCTGGACATATGTATGCCAGGAGGAAATAAGCTACTGTCATTGCTTTATGAGGATTTTTCTAGAGACAAAACTGAAAAGCCACCAACACAGCTGCAGTTGAGGAGGGAAAGGAGTGAACATGCTTAGCCTGTTTCACCTCATATCAATTTTGAAGACAGGGGAAAGGGGTCTCTTCTTGCAACTACAATTTTCAAAAGGAGCGAAAGAGAAGTGCCAACAACACCTTTTGTAGTCTTCCTCAAAGAGCCTAAGACTGAACCAGGAATTGAGTCATTGCCGCCTAAAGAGAAGTTAGCTAGTGGCGCTCAGACAAATGTGTTGGTCAAACCTAAAACTGAACCGTGCAATGATGGTTTTCAACCATCTAGGATGCCAGTTGCTGTAGCGCATCCTCTCATTCCTGATTGCCGAAGAACCCAAGGTAAGATAGAGTCTGGAAACTAAGTCTTGTGCTGTAATTTTTCTTGTTTATCTAATACTTTTGGCTTTTGGATCATATGAGATAAAGATTCCCCAGTTGTTATTGGAGTTCACTGATAAGTTCAAAGAATGAACAAGTTAGCATTATGTTGGCACTCCATTTTTAATTAATTATTAAGTTATATGTTCTTTATTTGCTTGTTTTTAGTTTTATTATTTACATTTATATCTATTTGTTGTTATTTTATAATAATGTTTATAGTTTGACAAATGACATAAATTTTACTAGGTATTCATGGTACTTGTGTTAATTGTGTAACGTGCATAATAAAAAAGTTGGTAGATATTTTGAATTTATGATTAGATATTTTACATCTTTTTATCTCTACAAATCACAAATACTCTCTAGAAATCCACTAGATTTGTATCTACAAGTTGCAGAGACTCTCTACAATACTCTTTTAAAATCACTGAAAATCTTTATATTTCCAGATAATCTCTGAAAGTCACTAAAAATAAAAATCTATGAAAATCTAATAAATCTCATTGACTACCCCTGTTAAGTTTTTACGAGACAAGGCTTAGCTCTTGAAAATATATGATGGTAGTGGTTATTTTTAACAATAATTTAGCAAAAACTACAATGCCTGCTCTTACCTCAAGGATGCAACAATATATCCAAAATATGTGCGGATCAGATGAAGAAATACACACCAAAACCATGCAGGATTATAACTTGTTTTTTTCTTCTAAATACTGCGTAATACAGTCCAAGCGTACGAAAGAAAAAATCTATTTTAAAATTTCATAGTTTTGTTTCGTTTTATTCTATTTTCTTGGGTTCACTGAACAGTGGAAACTGATAATAAATCTTGAATAGCAAAGCGCGGTGAAAATTCAAGAAAATAGAGCTTTCCTATAGACGAATCCCAAGCAGGCCAAATTGCTGAAAACAATCCAAACACCCCCACCAAGGCACCAACCCGGTCCCCACCCCACCCCACCATTGAAAATCTCATCCAAATCTTGTCCGACTGTTATCAGCTTTTTTTTTTTGTTTTGTTTTTTTTGACAAAATGAGACTTAGTATTATTTTTTTTACTTTTGATCATAAAATGAGTCGTAGTTAAAAGTATAATCACCTTGCAATCGAAAGTGTATATGTCATCGTTGTTAAGCTAAGCTGGGGTCATTTGATAAGATGAATTACATTTATGTATTTATAAATTAATGATGCTTAAGCCAGACATTTTGAAACTAAAAAGAGTAGGTTTTAAGTGTACTTGTTGCTTGAATTAGAGTTTTTACCTCATTTTCATTTTTTGTTTTCTTTCCTTCTTCTTCTTTCTCGTATTATCCTTCGGTGACAATGAATGTACAGTTTTATCTGTATCTGAACAAAAAAAAAAAGATAAAATAAAAGGGATTCTAAACAACGAAATGGAAACACGCAATTAACAAAATTTGAAATAGCCAAATACCTTAAGTAAACTTCCAACACAACACTAAAAATATCACGAAGAAATTGAAAAGATATCAGTAATATTTGTAGTATCCTTCAAAAATGTTCCAAAAATATTAGTATTTAAGCTTTAGAGGAGGTATATTTCATTAAAGAGAAAAAAAGTAGAAACTATTAATTAGTCCTAAAACAATGTCACAAATATTGTATTAATTTGGTCCAGTTGAATTGGTCCAATTGTTCTAAGGTTTTTAAAAAAAATATATTATCAGTTTGGTCCAAAAGTATTGTTTGATCCAAAGGTCCTATGATGAACGTTATCCATACGAAATGAGGTTATCATTTTTTAAAACGGTGTCAGAAATATCATTTTGTCTATCTTATTTTCTCTTTCTTCTTAAATGTAAAGAAAAACATTTAGAAATAATAGATTTCTTAAACTACAAGTTGTAATTAACAAATTTTATATATTTGGAAAGCTCTAAATAAAATCTGCATGATGATTATCAATTTTATTATTTTTCAAAGCTTTAACGTTCAAGTTAACTTTTAATTAAAATCAACTACAAAATGAACTAATGTAAGAGTTTATTCTACAAAATGAACTGCTAGAATTAACTACTAATATTACATGCGAGTTCATTCTAAAAAATGAACTGCTATAAATGTTAGAAATCCATTCTAAAAAATGAACTACAGAATTAACTATCAATATTACAAGTTCGTTCATAAAATGAACTGCCAGAATGAACTGCCAATATTATGAGTTCATTCGACAAAATGAACTACTTGAATGAACTACCAATATTACGAGTTCATTCTATAAAATGAACTGCCAGAAACGAACAACCATTATTACGAGTTCATTCTATAAAATGAACTGCTAGAAATGAATTACTAATATTATGAGTTTATCTACAAAATGAATTATCAATATTACGAGTTTATTCTACAAAATTAACTAGTAGAAATGAACTGACAATATTACGAATTCATTTCTACAAAATGACATGTTAGAATTGAACTGACAATATTACGAGTTCATTCTACAAAATGAACTGCTAGAATGAGCTACAAATATTACGAGTTCATTCTACAAAATGAACTGCTAGAATGAACTACCAATATTACGAGTTCATTCCACAAAATGAACTCCTAGAATGAACTACCAATATTATGAGTTTACTCTACAAAATAAACTGCTAGAATGAACTACCAATATTACGAACTCAATCCACAAAATACACTGTTGCTCCTTGTTGTTTGAAGAAACCCTCCACTTCAATTGGTCTTTTTTCACGAAAAGCAGACATGAAATGAACTACCAATATAATGAGTTCATTCTACAAAATGAACTACTAAAAATGAACTACCAATATTACGATTTTATTCTACAAAATGAACTATCATTAATGAACTACCAATATTACGAATTCATTCTTCAAAATGAACTGCTAGAATGAACTATCAATATTACGAGTTCATTATACAAAATAAACAGCTAGAAATGAACTACAAATATTACGAGTTCATTATATAAAATGAACGACTAGAGATGAACTAAATGAACTATCATACTCTATAATGGCGTTTTTCCTTGAATATAAACTACCAATACTGCGAAGATTCGGGTTTCAAAAAATATTACAATTGATACCTGTTGCGTAGGTCTCGTTGAGATTTTTTTAAATATATAAAATTTATTTATTTTTAACTAAAAAATTGAGATGTATTTAATTTTTAAGTTTTTTTTCTTTTTGAAAAAAGAGAAAATATATTTTAATTATTTTAATATATTTAAATAAATAAAGACGAACATAAATTTATTTATTTATTAGTGGATGAAACTAACTCGGAAACACCTATTACCTATAATAGAACCAAGTCGAAATTTCCTTAAAAATGAAGGAAGGTAGATAACCAAGATTGCTTTTTCTATTTCAAAAGACATTAAAGCCGGTAATCAAAAGTAACCAAGATTGCTAGAGAAATAGAATCACTGATTGAGGAAGGTAGATAAAAAAGTACTTCAAAGTTAAAAATGAAGTATTATTCTCCAGAGACATGCTTTCACAGAGGTGGAATTGACGGACGACGAAAGCGATCGATGATTTATTTACAGGACATGGACATAAATTGTCAAATTTTGAGGCTGGGTATTTCTCCCTTGATCCCTAGTGCCCACATGACGTTACAGAAGCCGCATTTTTGGGGTGTCAGTTTCCCCCCTTTTGACGTAAGTTAAGCATGCATCCAAGGATTTTTTTTATTAAACAGATTTTCTTGTGTGAAGATCATGAAATTCAAATCCCCTTCTGTACTGGCTTCCCAACAGTTCCAGTCTTCTCACTCATTTAATATTCCATGTCCAATTAGACATACATGCGTTTGAATATTTTAAGGAATTTCAATGTTTGATTCTAGATACATACTGTTATAGAAATAGTGGATCAGCGGGATCTTTAACTAGTTACTCATACTATGCTCAGTCATAAAAATTATGAGACAATAGATGACGAATTAACCTCATAGAATATTTTTTTGCACTGCAAATGGGTTTCCAATCAAATTGAGTTGGTCACTTCGAGGATTTGGGAATTCACTCAGTTGGGAAACAAGAATATCGATGTAAAATATAATTTCGCTATGAAAAGCAAAACGAAATAACGCAGTATGACGCCAAAAATAACCCAATATGACGTCAAATGCAGGTAGATTACTTTTTACATGTATATAGGAAGTAGAGGGAGACGGGAGACCCCATAAAATCTTTGATAGAGACAACGTTACCAGCCTGAGCGAATACAAGATTTTTTAGGGATTAAACAAACGAAGATCTAAGAAAACTTCATTCATTTGGCAACTCAAAAGATTTATGATAATCAAATGGGAGTGGTGATGATATGATGATCAAAATCATACCTCACCAATTTGAAAGTAACATTTTGTTTTACTTTATATCACAAAAGGTGCACTACAGATAAAAGTCTGTTTTACACACTGTATGAGTTTTTACCGTATTAGTTTTTTTTTTAAGTAATGTGCAAATGAAAAATGTACAATTTTTACAGTTATAATAATAAAAATAAAATAAAAGAGTTACCGTAATTTCATATCGTCCTAGAATATTAAAAATTTACCATTTACTTTATCATTAAAAATTTATCATTGTATTGATTAATTAAAATAATTATTATTTTTCTGGTGGTTAGAAACAAAATCATTATTTAATTAGTTTTTTTTTCTCTATATAATAATACGTAAAAAATTATAAATCTCTTATAAAAGTTATTAAAAGTTTTTTTAAAATTTATGAACGGGTAAAAACTCTTTTAAAATCGCTTAGAATCTTCAAACATCTTTATTGATTACCTCCCTATAAGTAATTAGGATTAATCCAATCGATTATTTAAGTAGGAATTATTAGTTAATCCAATATTCAAGACCCGTTTAATATCCAATTCATCTATTAAACTCTGTTTAATCGTTGGTCCAAAAATATAGTTTTGGAGCGAATTTTTTACTCGTTGGTCCATCCCATGTGCAAGCAGCTAATCTGTTTTTTTTAATCTCAATTTACTCTTTTCCAACTAACGCATAAAATGAAAAAAAATCAAATTAGAACTCGTGATTCTTACCTTTTTCTTCAGCTTAGATCCGAAATTTTATCCCTCTTGTTCTGCTGGTGTTTTTCAATTCTAGGTTTTCGCTGTCAAATCTCCAGGTAATTTTCTATAATCTTCTTCTCTGTTCTTTGGTTTTTGTTATGTTTTGTTATGTTTTTGGTTTTTCAACTGAAATCATGTTGATCAGTTTGATTTCATGATTTGTTGATTTTTTTACACTGAAACCTTGATGATTATCGCTTTCTATGATGTACATTTTGTGCGATTGCATGTTTTGATCTCGTTGTTGTTTGTGTTTTAGTTTTTCTGTTGTTTTTTTAAACTGATTTTTGTAATTGTTATATTTTGTTCATTAGATCTTCGTATTCAGCTTATTTACATGTAGTTTGATAATAGCTTTGGTTTGGTTTTCTTTTCTTTTTTCTTTCAGGAACTCATGATTTTTGTTCTTTTTTCTGTTTTTTTTTTTTTTGAATGATTCTTCAATACATATTAATACGTACTGTTTTTGTAAACTTTTTGATATATACTGTTTTTATAGTATGCTATTTTCGTTATATATATTGTATGGTATACCATTTTTGAATCAGTACATATTTGTTTGCACTACATACAATATGCTTTTATTTGTTTGTTATGTGTGAATCTATAATATGTGTGATACTTCTAAAATAGTACATATTATGTTGTCTGTAGATTTAGTGTTCCTATCATCTTAAAATATATGTTTGATTTTTGTGTTTGTGTTATTTTATTTGGATCACATTTCTACAGGTTCAACATGTCAGGTGTTGGTTCTAATCCAAATACCTTTTGCTACTCTCATGTATACCACAAGCAACACCACATTGCATATTTGGTTACGTTATCTTCGACTTTGGAAGATTTGAAGTTTACTATTTGTAATGTGTGAAGCTGGTTGACTCCATCAACTATTATTGTTAATTATGTTGAAAATGGAGTGAAATTCCATGTCCTTGCTGATGTATCGCTTCAAGGGCTTGTTGCATTACATTTTACAAAGAATTCAGATTTCTTTGAGTTGCATGTGGATGTTATTTTATCTGGTGCATCTAGTTCTTCGAGGAGTGTTGATTTTGACAACAATGCTGAGTTGGTTGTGAGTACTACGAAAAATTATTTGAAAGATTGTAAAGAGGTTGCAAGTGTTCTTTTTTCCGATGGTTGGGAGAATATTTTTGAAGATAAAAACCATCTCTTCCATGGTGGTGTTGAAGTTGTTCAGTTAGCATGTGAGAAATATTGTTTGAGGACTGGATATAAGATTAAAAAATTCAAGAATGACCTTGAGAGATTCATGGTGAGATGCAGCAATGACTGGTGCTCTTGGATGCTTCATGTGGTTGCCATGAGTGGGTATTTGGATGTGTTTAAGATAAAGGATTACGTGGGGAGGCACACTTGTGGTGCTGCGTATAGGTTGATGAGTCCAATTGTTTCGAGGAAGTAAATCATTTAGTTTATGAGCGTATCAAGCACAACCCTCTCATAAAGTCGCAAGAGATTATGGATTATATTAAATTTGGGGGAGCGATCAACATCAAGTATCACCACGCATATCATACATTAGACTTTTCCATCAAATGATTTTTGGTGACGATGTAAAGTCATACACTGATCTTTCTTGGTGGGTCACTGCTGTCGGGGAAACCAACCCAGGGTCTTATATTGATTTTGACTTCACCGATGCAACAAAGAGATTCAACAGACTTTTTATTTTCTTTGAAGCTTATAGAGAGGGTTATGAACTTTATCGTCCAATGATCTTTTGTGATGTGACATTTCTTACAGGGAGGTTTAAAGGAGGTCTAATGGCTGCAACATATCTTAACGGCAATAAAGGTAACTTTTTTATATGGTACATATTTGATATGTAACTGTTTTTTATGTACCAGTACAAAAGGAAATGTAGTCTATTTTCTGGTACATATTAATATATATTGTAGGATCATACACATCATACATAAAATACATATTGATATACACTGTAGGTGTAACATAATTTGAAGGTGCAGGCATGAAGTACATATTGGGCTTTATTTTTTTTTCCAGGTTTTTATCCTTTTGCATATGCATTAGTTCCTGGCGAAGATAATGATAATTGGCATTGGTTTATGGACAACCTTAAAAATGTTGTGGACCATCATCGCATCACCTTTTTGACTGACCGAGGTAAAGGTTTGTTGAATGCAATTCCTGAAGTTTTCCCTGATTCTTATCATAGAAATTGTTTTTCCACTTGAAAAAGAACTTACCCATCAGTAAGTCTGATGAAAAATATAAAGAAGTGATGGAATGTTTCCAAAAAGCAACATATGCGCTTTCTCCAGCAAGATATGAAGAAGGTCTTCAAGAAATGGTTTATCTAGGAAGGCCTTGGGTTGTTGAATATTGATGTAATATTCCTAGGGAAAAGTGGTCTAGTGCATACTTCCCAGGCTGTAGGTATGGTCAATACTTCTTCAAGCATTGCCGAGTCTTTTAATAACTGGATTCGTCGCGAGAAGAAGTTACCTCTCTGCGCTCTCTCTGACACAATCAGGTTTTTATAAGTTTCTTGTAACACTACAAGTATATATGTACTATTTTTTAATATGCTCCACCAATCTTATTCTAGTACATATTTTTGTTTTTTGCACTATGTATAATATGCTTGTTATTTTTTAATTTTATTTGTCGTGTAGGCTACGTGTAATGGAGTTGATGTCTGAACATCGTGAAGAAAGGCTTTTGATGGATCCGGAACTCTTAACCCATGTGTATCAAGCCTTACTTGAACTGCACATTCAAATTGGTCGTCCTTGGAAAGCTAGTCAGTCATATGCTCACGTCCTTAAAGTTCATTCCCCAAAGTTAGTTTTTTAGGTAACATGCTCTTTTGATGTGAGATATCCACTAAAATAGTTTCTTAGGGGCACTGGAGAAAACATATCAAATGTGTATTGTGCAGATTATCTTCTTGGGTTTGTGTAGGGAAAATATCAATATGTATTGTGCAGATTACATTCTTTTTTGTTTGTGCATGCAAATATCAATATATATTGCGTAAATAATATGCTTGGTTTCTTGTGCGCAGGTCTCATATGGTAAATCTACAGCAAAAGAGTTGTGCTTGCCAAAGATGGCGCGTGTATGGTTTTTCATGCTCGCATGCTGCTGCAGCTGTTGCTGCATCTGGGGGAAAGTTCCTTGATTATATCGACGAATACTTCAAAGTTAGTTGTTATTGCCAGCTATTCAATCGCTATTAGACCTGTTCCTAATCACGACAAGTAAGTTTTTAAGCATTACATATTGATTTTTTTATGGTAGTATCATACATCAGAATGGTTTTAAGAAGTACATATAAACCATAAATTAGAACTAGCATAGTACATATTGATATTTAGTGTAACATACATCAACAAAAACTGTACAAATATAGTAGATTTTTCTTATTTATGTCTTTCAATATACCACATGCCTGATGAGTATACCGCAGAAGATACTATTCTGCCACCAATAGTAGTTAGGGCTCCTCCAGGAAGAAGAAAAAGAACCGCACCAAGAGTGCATGGGAGAGGAGCAAAAATCCTGTTACATGTTCAAATTGTAAATTGAAAGCTCATCACAACAAGGCTACATGCAATGTTATGAGAATTAATTTCAATACAGTTTTTTTAGTACATTTGGGATTTAAAATTCTTTTAGAAGATACTTGTCGCATTTTTTTAGGTTTTTTTTTCTTCAGAACTTGTCAGTGTGCCAACTGAATTATGTTCTTAATGACAGAACGAGAATTTGATGATATAAATCTTATACTTTTCTTCATCTTTAAAGATGTATGAACATGTGGTTAAATGTCATTCACTATATACGGGGGTCGAGGGGGCAGCGCCCCTCATTAATAGTGATTTTTATTTCCAATATATTTTTATTTTATTTAGTAATCTTGTAGTTGTTATAAAAACACAAAAAAATGCACATAAACAAAATATTTTTTTTAAATTCATATCAATATGTACTTCATAGTACATGTCAATATGTACTTTTTCGAATATGAATCTATTGGTTCAGAGTTTCAGAACAAAGTACATATCAGTATGTACTTCCTAGCACATATCATTATGTTATGCCTTTATATAACTCTAAAAATAAATAGAAACCTAAAATTGTTAATAAAGATCATCACATATATATAAAAAAAAAAAATAAGATCCTGATATAAGTATATAAATCCTTATCAGTTCAACAAATAAAAACCAAGTTTAATAAGTAAAAAGAAAGTTACTGCAACATATCCATATCTACTCTGCAGGTAAACATTTATTTTCATTGGAGGGGTCCCAACTGATTTCATGCGGAGTGGATGTCAACAACCCGCATGCTAACTTGATTCTTTTCTTCTGAATCTTCTTCATCAATTTTTCGTCATCTCCTAAACTTTTTCCATCACGGTCAATCTTTGATCTCCTCTTGATAAAATGCATTGCATATAAAAGGCAGTCTGGCCACATTCCTTGTTGTGGACACCCATAGTCAGTCAACCTTAAGTTGCTCACCTTCTCTCTCTGATTCTCATCCAAGAACTGATCAATTGGATTGAACAAGTATTCATACATTTTTTTGGCATTCTCATAACAATGATCTCTGAATGCCACAGACGAGTTGTAATGGATGAATTTCTGGGTCTGAAACTCGAGCAGTGTCCAATGCTTGTTTTCATGACACATGGATACAAGGATATTCTCGATGTCGTTGCTCATTGTCAAGATTGGCATAATAATACCAGTCACTTCTTCTCCCTGTAAAGTCTCTGGTTTGTCGACATGATACTGAAAATTAAAAATGTTTAATAGGTTATTTCACAAAGTATATATCAATATGTACTTTTTTTCATATCCAATGTTCAAAAGTATAAAAGAAGAAAACAACACATAGCTAAGCAGTTGGATCCAGGTGCAACACCTTTAAGTATTTTCTTTCTGCCTCAGGATTTGCTTGGTCCTCTTTAGACGCCACTTGAAGCTTATATGAGCGTAGTTGAGAAGATTTTTCTCTAATGCTCTGTTCAAGATCAAAACTTCCATTGTAGCCACGCTGACGCAGATACCACCTACATCATCTACTGTCCAAGCAACCGATCTGCATATTTATAACAAAAACACATATTGAAGTATGTTTTTTTGATATGTACTGCAAAAATTACTTGATTTAAAAGTAAAATGAAAGGTAGAAAGTACTTACATTCTCTTTTCTTTCTCAAAGTATGGAAGTAGAATCGCTATTTTTTCATCTGTCATCTTCTCATAGAGTGGTGACTTCTCAAGATACATGAACTTCATACGAGGTTTCTAAGCTTTACGAGCTTTATTGTTCTTTCTTGTCTTTATTGTCTTTTTTCGTTGGTCAGTTTTCGACTTCTTCTTTTCAGAAAACTTACTTCCACTATCAAATAATGGATCGTCTTCTTTGCTGGATTCGCACGAGTTACTCGCCTGCTAACTTGTTCTCTAGTTGATACTGAATTCTTTGCAACAACCTTTGGTTTTGCTTTCGCTTTGGCAGCAGTCATCTTGGTAAGTTTGGTTGCTAATGGCACGTCGCTTGACGTTTGGGTGGTTGTAACTTCATATTCCTGTATTTTTTAATCCAAATTTTTATTACTATATTTGAATCATATTTTTTCAAACAAAGACAAGAAAGGTAAATTACCACAAGTAGAAGATATACCTCTGGGTCATTTTCCTGCTCAGTGTGACTTGATTTGCATTCTTCTCAGGTGTAAGTTGGTTCGGCTCAGCTGTAACTTGTCGAACTTCTACACGTAGTAAATTATTTCCAAATAAGTTATCAAAATGTTTGCGAATGTCAATCCCAAACAGAGTATGGCTTGAAACACTACCATTATCTTGGCTAAGAGATGCATATTCTTCATCATAATCCCTTGCTGGAAATGGCTAAGTCCAAAAATTCTTCAAATGTAAACTTTTCAATGTCTTCTATCTTCGCCATCTTAGTAAACAAAGGTATTTTCATGTCCACGAAGCTGTCGACCAAATTTTCAACGTCTTGTTCATCAGGGTTCTGCGACATCCCTTTAATAGTTTCAATACTATGGTTTATAGCTTCAATCACCTTTTTCACTGCTTCTTGTTGAAGTCCAAGTAAATCATCCTACAACCATAGAGTTTTTTTCATGATAGTTAAATACATATTGATATGTACAGTTATATGACAATAATAAAACACATTCGTAATCAAGTACATATTGATATTTACAGTTATATTGATAAACACATTTGTAATAAAAAGTGAAACTACCCAACATTACTTACTTATGTGTTGCTTTTCTCTTGCATCTCTTTGACCTCTTTCTCCAAGTCATATTTAGCCCATGTTTTAATAACAGAAACGTTAACACCACAAAATTTATAAGCTGAAGGTGGTGTTGACAATGCAACATTATATGGAACCCTTTTGACGGTGGTGTCACTCAAAACATTTTGTTCATCTTATGTTGGAGTAGTCGCAGTTGGCACTTCTTCTGTTGGAATCTGAACAAATGGATCTCCCAAAACTACTTCATCTTTTATTTTATTTTGCAAAAGAGGATCTGTTGGAGTAGTAGGAGAAAATTCTCATGTTGGGTCAGTACCCAAATGAGTGCAACTCCCATCAATTGAATCTCGAAACTCTTTTTCATTTTCAGGATGCAATGGAAAAGCTTTCATGTATATGTCATTCAACATTTGCAGAAACTTTGATGCATCAAGCGGACCATCTTTATGCTGCATGGTGTTCGCTTCACCCCTTTTTTCAAAGATTGTTTTTGTCAAATCTTCATATCTTGCTTTCAAATTATCTTCTTCCACTGCCTTCCCTGCAGTTTCTTCTCTATCTTCTACCTTTTCATCTTCACTCTCCTCTTCTACAAGTCTTCTTGTGATTCTATTCAGAATTTTCTTTTCTTGATTGGTGTACGAAACCTTGAAATTTTGATGGAACTGTATCAAAACAACAAAATATGTACTCAAAAATATGTACTATAAAAACTAGTTTTTTCATGAGGTGCATATCAATATATATTGTAGGATAACAAATATCATACATTCAATACATATCATTATATACTATAGGATAACAAACATCGTAAATACAGTAAATAAGTACATATTTTTCTTACCTCATATTCAGTTGTATCAATGTCTTTTTGGAGTGCAGCACATAAGTTTGCAAGATTCCATTTGACAGCTCATGGAACAAACTTTTTTTCTGGAATCGTCTTTATTTCATACGGCTCCAGCAAATAGGTATGCTATGCATACCAAATCTGTTTTGGAAAAAAAATTCACCAAAACAAAGTTAAAAGTAAATCATGATTTTCATTGAGTAAACTACTAAAAAGATTTTTAGTACGTATTCTTACTAATAAATAGTTCAGACATCCGGTAGTATTCTCTACTGCATTTACATTGTCATTTAGTGACTTTTCTAGGTAAGAATGTATCAAATCTGGTCATGACACATTCTTTGCTGCCTCGAGATCCTCCACAAGACCAATGTACTTTTCAGTCAACGCCTTTGCATCTTTTGTTGTGAAAAACATCGCGAACACATGAATAGGCATATAAGCCTTACAAGGTCTTCAGCATCTCTCACTTCTTCACTTTTTTCCTCACTCCCTTCTTCAATCTCTTCTTCACTTTCTTCTTGTTCATTTTCTTCATTATTTGTATTCTCTTGATCACTCCCACTTTGTTCAGGTTCGTCGTCACTTTGCTTTTCTTCAGATTCTTCAACTTTTTCATTTGCTTTCTTCTTAGTTGCTGGTTTTTTTCTTAAAAGTTTCAAGATTTCATCTTGTATCCTCACTCTATTTACCTTTTTAGTATTTTCTACATCACCAAAGAACCTTTGGAAGAAAGCATTGTTTCGATATCCACCCCTTGATGTCAGCATCATATCTTCATGTTGTCTTTTCCCTGCTTTTGGCATTCCAAAGATAACACCTATTTCTTCAGGAGTGGATGTCAGAATATGTGAAATTACATGCCTTTTGAACTCAAATATGAGCTCATTCGTAACTTTACTTCTCTTATAACACTGTATTAGATTGTTCATCGCAGTTTCATTCTTCATCCAGTGATCTATACCAAGATTTGTGTACCAGAACATCAAAAAAAGGTTCCCATATGAATGCTCACCAATGATCCCCAACTGAGTTTCACTCAACTCAAGCTTTACATCCCTGATTGCTCTAACTAGTGAGAAAATTCTCATGAAACCACTTCTGTAGATTTTCCTAGCATGTGCAGGTGCTTTTGTCTTCTTTGTGGTTTTTTTGACATTACCTATATAATGAACACACTGTCAATAATCCTACAATATATCAATATGTACTATAATATAGAACAAAGTATATATTTTGATATATTGATATCTATCTGTTATATCATGAACAAAGTATACATTGATATGTCCTGATCCAATTCAAGATTAGAACAAAGTACATATCAATATATAATATCTTGTATGCAAGATCCAGATGCTATAATATAAAACAATATATATCGATATATATACTTTATATCTATAGCATGAACAAAGTATATATTGATATGTACTGATCCAATTCAAGATCTAGAATAAAGTACATATCAATATATACTTATCCTGTAATCAAGATCTAGATGCTATAACATGAAAATAAGTATATACTGATATGTACTGATCCAATTCAAGAATTAAAAACTAAAAACCAAGTACATATCAATATATAACCTATGTTGCATGTTAGATCTATGTGCTATAACATGAAAAAACTATATGTATATATAGTTGTTGTATGCTAGATCTAACTCATATAACATGAACATAGTATGTTATATATTGATATGCCCCGATGATTAGAATCGGTACCTTTTTTACCAAAAACAGCAACACCCTTCTTCTTCTTCTTTGATGTTGATGGAGAATGAACAACAAGAGCTTTCGTAAGAAGAGCTTTCTTCTTATTATTTGTAGATGGAGAATCAACAACAACAATTTGTCGATGTTGTTGGAGAATCAACAACATCAGTGTTTTTTTTTTTTTTTTTGATTTTGTTGGTAGAGAATCTACATGAGAAGCTTTCTTCTTCTTCTTCGATGGTGGAGATTGAGGAGTATCGTTCTTCAATTACAGTTTCTTTGATTCTTCTATTGATTTTCCTTTTGGTACCCGTTTTAGATTACTGATGCTAGATTTCTCTCAGTGGTTGAAGACGGCGAGAACCCTCACAATGCTAAACCTTAATGAGTGCAGTAAAGTTGCTGAGTAGCTTAGGTTCAGTTGCAGTAAACTGTAGAATGCTCAAAGAAGTCTATGTTTCAAAGTGTGCTATTACAGATTTTGATTTTGTTGTTTGCGCTGGGTTTTTCTATTTGGTTTCAGTTGGTTTCCAAAATCTTGCCCTAAATTTTCAGGTTTAAACGAAATAAAGAAAATGGTTAAAACTGAAAATTCGGTTATAAGAAACTGAGAAGTTGAGGAGGTAGAGTACATGGATGGTTCACACTTGATGACCATAACATTAATTTTAACTTTTCAAAATAATTTTAGACCTACGAATAATTAGGTTCTCCCGACAGACCATAGGATAACTAGTTCCGTATTTTCTGGACCAACCAACAAATTACCCATTATTTAATGAAACAAAAAGTTTGATTATCTTTCTTATGTTTGTTTATCATCTGTTTGTAACGCATAACTGCACCTATACCGTACATCTTTCCTTACAAATTAAAATAAAAATAATGGTCACAAAGATTATAAATAAATGTTTGCGACATAGAAACGCGTGATGGAAAACCAATCTCAACTGACAACTAGTGGTATCCGCATCAAATTTAATTATTAGATCCTGATTGTCAGTCACTAACCAAATGTAATGGTTTGATGACTAGTTTGCTAGTTATCATGCATTTTGTGAGTCTCATCATGATTAACAAGGACCCTTGTGGGGATTACAACATGGTAATACATAGGAAAAGTTCCAACTGATGCGCTAGTTCACCAACTTCCAACTTCGGCTAGCATTCATGGTAAAGTTATAACTCCAGATCGTATTGCTTTTCAAGGCTAGAAGTCTAAAGCCTTAAACTGTCTCACATCCACACCAATAACAAAAACATGAATCCAGACCCAAAAATGATACTCTGAATTGCTTATAGTTGTTGATCACACCACAATTCTATTCAGAAAGGTGTGAAAGTGTTGGCTAGCAGCAATTCCTTAAAGAAGATACATGGCACAACATATTGTAACTGGATAGAAAAATAGATTTTAGAATCGATTGGCATATGAGGTGTAAATCTATATTACTCTATTAAGAACTTAACTGCTAATAGTCTTACTCATTGCTCAGGAAAAAGAACACTAAACCGATAACGAAACAGCTAAATTTGAGTAGAACAGGTATGGATTGAGTACTCTCTCCATCCCTATATAAAGACGGAGTTTTGGATTTTACCATTAGATAAATAAAATTCCAATTTCAAGATGACTTTTTTCACATATACTCTTATTTATTATTTATTATATATAAATATTATAATAAATAGGTTAATATTTTTTGTTTTAAAAATAAAATAAAAGTTAAAATAAAAAATATAGTAAAAAATTATTAAAAAAATAAAAATTATTTCATGAGAATTAGTAAATTCGGCCAACATACAAGGGACGGGATGAAGGGAGTATAAATATTTAAAATTTTGACTAATTCAGCTACGGTTGAAAGGCAAGACAAGCACACATTAAATCAGGGCCCAATATTGAATACTCCGATTATAAATTTTCTCGGTACATCGAAGGCGCGAGAATACTATACCGCGCCACTAAGAAGATAATGTATGTATAAATGTAGTTCTTTTTTCAAATGTTTGACTAATATTGTTACATCTAATATTAATATAATCAAGTTTAGACTAAACACATGAAAATCAAGAAAGCTTTCCCCATCCATGCATCTATAAAAGGCCTTCGGTTTCTACCATAATCGATCAAAAAAGCCACAATCACTTCCACCAATAGTGCACATATAAATCTGTCTGTCATTTCTTGCTTTTTTCTCATCATCAAACTTGATAATTAAAGATATCTATTAATTGAGCGAGCATGGGTGATATTGCTTTCGATTTTGAGAAAGAATCCGACGTATTCGAATTTGTTGTAAAGAAGGGTCATGGGGTTAAAGGTTTAGCTGATTCTGGTTTAACAACTGTACCACCAAGGTATATTCATCCACCATCAGAGCGTATCGATCGTAAAGATACAATCGATTCTGCACCTTTTCTAAGTGCTCCTATTGACATATCAGCTTTGCTTGAAGAAGGTGATGTTGATCGTGAGAAAAGGAGTGAAGTCAGTAAGAAATTATGTGAAGCTGCTGAAAAACTCGGGTTTTTTCAAGTAGTGAATCATGGTGTTTCTCATGCAGTCATGGAGAATGCTAAACGTGTTGCGCATATCTTCTTTAACTTACCCCGGGAGAGAAAATTGGCTTACTCTAAAGAAAACTCACCATGCCCAACCCATGTTTTTTGCGGTACCAGTTTCTCTCCTCAAGCTGAAAAATCCTTGGAATGGAAAGATTACTTAAGCATGGTCTACATTAATGACGACGAACATGTTCGAAAGTTTTGGCCTGAGGAATGCCGGTACGTGTTCGATCTTTGTATTTTCTCCTTCTTCTCTTTTGCTTTTGTAAAGCCGTAACTAAATAATCTTAGGTGAGGGTAAATCTTTTACCGGAGCTTCTCTAGCATGGATGCTACTGCCATCTGAGAACAGTTCAAGGGTCTAGGTTTTTCCCCATAGATTGATTTGTTAATAATTTAAATATAATCAGCCAGCTTTGTTGTCTATATAATCCACCATGCCCTTTCGTTCCCATTAGCGGTGGAGAAAATTGAGCTCTCATTATGCTCTTTTTGTTAGCTGATTAGCAATGGAGGACAGACTTAAGACTAAAGAGTTAGGTTTAAAATGATTATATTATGGACAAAGTTGAAAGACGTGTAAACACAAATATATGAGTGCCCTTGATTAGGTAAGGAATTTAAATAAGCCGGTCGTTTTCTTGCGAACTCTGTTTGCACTACAATGGTCAAACTCGGTCAATCTTAGTTCATCTGATTTTTGACATACCAACTCTATATGGTTTTGTAGGGATGCTGCTGTTGCGTATCTAAAATCTGCCAACAAAATGATACTTGCGATGTTGAGTGCCCTTCTAAAAGGATTGGGTGTAGAAATTGATGAGGCCACGATCCGTTCCTACACAGATGCTAGAGCTGTAAACATGAATTACTACCCACCTTGTCCAAATCCTGATCTAACGGTCGGGGTCGGACGACATTCTGATCTTGCTGCCCTCACAATTCTCCTACAAGATGATATTGGAGGTCTCTTCGTCAGGGCTCAGGACAAAGGGTGGATCGAGATCCCACCGGTCGAAGATGCACTCGTCATCAACGTTGGTGATACTCTAGAGGTATATATTTATGAGAGCTATCTACTTTATTATACTTGCAAAAGGTCAAAATTAGTGAGTCGAATCGGTCATAACTGAGACCCTAATGACCGAACCGATTTGTTAACTCCCTTTTTCGGTTGACCCTACAAGAATCGGTTATGAATTAACAACAATATCTTTAAATCTCTCTCACTAATACAAGCAATTGGTTTACATCCTACTAAATACTGTCCACATATGCTTGAGTCATTGATAATAACAACGACAAGGTTTCAAATTTCAATCCGAATAGCTGCTAAAATGATGTCAAGTGAGATTTCTTGCAAGATTTATCTACATATAATAATACTTTATATATTTCATGTTCATTAGTTGATTAAGAAATGAATCAATTTGCGTTTATGGATGCAGATACTGAGCAATGGTAGGTACAAGAGTGCTGAACATAGGGCATTGGCAAGTAACACAAGAGCCAGGGTTTCGGTGCCGATTTTCGTGAGCCCAATTCCTCCGATCACCATAGGACCACTTCCAGGGCTGGCTGAGAAAGACGGAAAGACGGTGTACAGACAGTTGTTGTTTGGGGAATACATGGAGAACTATTTCGGAAATGGTCACCAAGGCAAAGCTACACTAGATTTTGCTAAAGCCTCGTTGCCTCAACCAAAAATTTAATTTACGATGATAGATGAATTACAAATTATACTGCAGTATTAATTAAAATAGTTAAAGAATTTAGCGTGGTAATTGGATTAAAAAAGAATACCTTGTGAACTAAGTTTCTATTTCTTACCGAATAAATCAGTGATTACCTAGTGAAATTAAGTTTCTTATCGTGTGACGTCTGTGTTTTTGAGCTCGTGGAACTAATTTTGAGATAGTGATGCTGTAAATTTGGAAGAATGTCAAATGATTATTAGTTACTTGTGAACAAAATAAAATGAAATTCGTGGGGTATTAATAGTTCAAGTTATTTAAAAAATTTATTTTTATTTTTATCTGAGGAAGTTGTCTACGCTCTTATAGACAAATTACCGTGACCAAGACTCTATGCCAAAGATGACAACTGCTGACGACGCTAGCAATTGACTAGATTCTAGCGCACGATACCTGTACCTACTCTCAAGTCTCAATCGACCCACACACTCTGTGGTAGAGTAGTTAAGCTTATCCATAAACTGGGACCGTAAAAGCATTTAGCTCCCTAACGCGCATTCATATGGCGAGCTGTCTGCAAGCACTGCAATCTACTAAAGGCGAGGCACAAAAGGGCTCAAATTAAGAAGCATTTGGGGACATTAATGGCCTTTAATTTGTATGTTTGTTAATGGAAATTAATGGCCTTCAGTAAGGGTGCATGAAAGTGGAAAGTGGCATGTGATTTGTCGCAATTGCAATTTGGCTGAAGTGCTCTCAAGTCTCAACCATTGCACATCCTTCCTATAAACATTAAATGGTATTCCTATTGTCTTACATGCAGTCGTATTGGAATTCACCCTTTGGTACTCCACGCCCACCAAATTTGCCACTAACATGTAGGACTCTGATGTAGAAACTCGCAGTACCGACAATTTTCGCAGAACTTTGTACTCGGAAGCTCTGTATTGTGGAATTTTGCAGGTAGCACCAGCACCAGCACCAGCACATACCATACAAGGCCTATATAACCAAATTTTGATGAACAGTACAGACAAACAAAAATTTTAAACATTGGGTCCTACTACTATCACAACAATTCTGAAGGTGATTCTTATGACCTTAGATATTCCCTTCGTAGAATTACACCCACTCCGACATGAGATTTAAGATTGAGATTAAATTTATTCTCTGTTTTTCTTTTCTTTTTTGGCTTGTGGGAGATGGTAAGAGCCTGCCATAGAAAATACAGGGTGTTCGACTCTGGGACCTCTATTTCAAGCTCGCAGTTTTAGAGAGTACAGGGTGTTAGGAGGTGCCCCCGTGGTTTTTTAGGAATGTCGTCTGGAGCCTGCAGTGGGGACAGTCCAGAGATAGGCCCATTAGTGGCCATCATAATTTGACAACTCTTCTCTTTGCCTACAAATAACTGGCGAACCTTGGAGGACATTAGGACAAGAACCTATAGTCAGATAAATTTAGGACTACACATATCCAATCTTACCCATCATTTCTACCCTATCCGACATGATATCCACCGATTCGAAGGGTAAGATAATGGGTAAAAGAAATTTATCCACCATTAAATGGGTAGGGTGACGGATAAAGCTCAAAACTTTTCTATCCTACCCTACCCGTCTAACTATTTTAAAATTGTATAGTTTTGTATATATAGAGAAGTTAGTTGGCATTATTTGATCATAAACATTCATCCATTTATTGGAGTAAGACAAATGAAGAAGAAAGGAATATTTCATTAATTATTCTGTCTTGCACATTACACACTTTATATACATATCATGATCTTCTAACACGTGAAGACCATGTGAATACCATGTGATTACAGGTTGGATATCTATGTGGAATGATGACTCATCATGTCTAGTCAACATCCTTTATGGGCTATTATCCCCCCTCAAGCACAAGGGGTTGGAAACCATCTTGAGCTTGGTCCTAAGCATATTGAATCTTGGGCCTGGTAGACTTTCTGTGAAGATTTCCGCTAGTTGGGCCGTTGTGTGAACATAGAAAACATCTAAGTTTTGGGCATGCACCATTTCTCTTACAAAGTGGTAGTCAAGATGTACATGCTTCATTCTTGAGTGTTGGACCGGGTTTGAAGCCAAGCTTATTGAACTTATGTTGTCACAACTGATTCTTGGTATTCCTATAGTCTTGAAATGTAAGTCATTCAAGAGATAACATATCCATACCATTTCCGCCGCCGTGTGCACTAGCGTTCGATATTCCTCCTCCTTGCTTGAATGTGCCACCGTTGTTTGTTTCTTAGAAGACCAAGAGACCAAGTTAGATCCCAAGAATATACCATATCCACCGGTGGACCGTCGGTCATCTACACATCCAGCCCAATCTGCATCCGAATAGCCCACTAACATTTTGGATCCCTTTGTGAACCATAGCCCAATGGACAATGTCCCTTTTACATTCTTAGGATGTGTTTGGAAGCCTCTAGGTGGGATTTTCTGGGCTCATGCAGACACAAAAGGTTGACTGCAAATGAAATGTCTGGTCGTGTCCACGTTAAATATTGTAATGCTCCGACTAGGGACCGACACTTCATTGGGTCATCTAAAATCTCCCCTAAGGTCTTTGTAAGGGTTGTAAAAACTGCAATGGGTGTATTGCAAGGCTTACATCCATCCATTTTGTATTTAGTGAGCAAGTCCAAGGCATATCTCGTCTGGCCCAGCAACAGTGAGTCTGCACCTCTGGATACCTCCAGGCCCAGAAAGTAGTGGACCTGTCCCATATCCTTGACTGGAATTTGTCCCTGTAATTGTTGTATAACAAGTTGAATATGGTCTTTTGAGTTCCCTGTTAGTAGAATATCATCCACATATATCAGTGCTACAGTAATAACTGATTTGTTGTGGTGGAAAAACATGGATGTGTCTGCCTTCGATTGTGCAAATCCGAGTGTAGATATATTGGAACCCAGTTTTTCATACCATGCCCGTGGCGCTTGTTTGAGCCCATATATTGCTTTATGTAGTAAACATACAGCTTTGGGCCTTCCCTGAAAAGCCTGGTGGTTGAGTCATATACACTACCTCTTTGAGAGTTCCATGAAGAAATGCATTCGAGACATCTAACTGATTAATAGTCCAATTGTATTGAACAACAAGAGACAGTATTACTCTTATTGTTACCGGTTTTGCTACTGAGCTGAACGTGTCTTCAAAGTCCAGGCCTGGTTTTTGATGATACCCTTTTGCAACTAATCTGGCTTTGTGCCTAGCTACACTTCCATCTGGGTTGTATTTCACCCGAAATACCCATTTGCAGCCCACTACATTAGCCTGGTCAGATATATCCACAAGGGACCATGTCCCAGCATTTAATAAGGCCTGATATTCATTTTTAGCTGCTTCACTCCAGACTGGGTCTCTGTTGGCAGATGTGATACACGTTGGAACAACAATAGAAGCACCAAGTAGGGCTGAGTGTATTGGGTACCTAGTAGATTCAAGGGACCTGGGCCTGCTAATTCCTGCTTTCCCTCTTTTGATCATGCTGTGAATGTTTTGTACTGTAGAAGAAACATCTTCTCCAGTGGTTATAGTATGATCTACTTCTGGTTTAGAATTAAGATGAGGATGACTAAAGATTGTAGGAAGCTGCTCTGTGGTAATCGAACTAACCAAATTGGAGTAAGGAAACTCAGTTTCATCAAATGTAACATGTCTTGATATGTAGACTGTTCCTGTTGTAGGGTCCAAGCATCTATATCCCTTTTGGTGCAAACTGTAGCCTAAGAACACACAACATTTGCTTCCTTGTTGTAACTTATTTGTGGTGTACGGCTTCAACCATGGATAGAAGCTACATCCAAAAGCTCTTAAAAATGAGTAATCTGGTGTCTTTCCAAATAATACTTGATAGGGAGATTGGTATTCTATGGACCTAGTAGGTAGTTTGTTGATCAAGTAGTTTGATTCTGCAAGGCATCAACCCAGAAAGATGTAGGCAACTTAGACTAAGACAGAAGAGTCCTAGTAATGTCTATAAGGTGTTTATGCTTCACTTCTGCTACTCCATTTTGCTCTGGAGTATGTGGACATGAAATTTCATGTGTTATTCCTCTAGTGGCACATAAATCTTCTAGGAAGTGATTTACAAATTCTCCTCCATTATCAGTTCTAATAGTAACCACTGGATGAGATAACAAGTTTTCTATTCTCTTAACAAACTGAACAAACACATGCTTAAACTCAGATTTGGAGGCCAATGGCAAAATCCAGCAATATTTGGAAAATTCATCAATAATGTTTACATAATACATGTTTCTTGCTGAAGATGCTACATGACATGGTCCTCAGAGATCCATATGCAGTAGCTGAAGGGGTTTATTTGCAACATACTGAGACATACTAAAAGGTAGTTTATGACTTCTACAAGTTTGACAGTCCATACATGATAAGGGCTTATGTAAAGAACTAGACAGATATAAGATATGACATAACTTTTGTAGAGTCTGGAATAATGGATGGCCAAACCTCCTGTGAAGTGTAAGATTATCAGATATTGTAGATGATAGTGCTTGTGGAGCATGATTGGAGTTGCTGAATGAAAAGGGGTAGAGACCGTTCCTATGTGGACCTCGGAAAAGTAATTTCCCTGTGGTCTTGTCCTTCACATAGAAACCAGATGAATCAAATGTTAATGAGCAATGGTTATCACCAGCAAATTTCTGAATAGAAAGGAGGTTATGAGATGCTCTAGGGACAACTAGAACATTATTAAGCATGAAAGAGTTAATACCAGTCACCTTCCTCATTTGCAGTTTGTATTGTCTATGTACCATCATAGAGTGTGCATTCTTGCAGTACCTTGCTATCAGATATGATGTGGTTAGTAGCACCACTGTCTGCTATCCATTCCTCTTCACCAAAAATATCAGCTGCAGCCAACATCGCTGTGAGATTTGCTGGTGGTGTTCTCCCTTGATAAGAAAAGTTAAGTCTCTGTGTGCAAGTAGTAGCTATGTGACCTGGGATGTTGCAGATTTGGCATATTGGTTTATCATTCAGATTTGCTCCTCTGTCAGTCATTTATTAATGAAATATAGTTGGATTTGGAGTTCGCTGTCCATAGTTCATATTTCTCTGATTAGTCCTGGGATACCCCCGATGATTTGAAGAAGAACCTCTGGAGTAGTTTTTGTCATAGTTAGTGAAGAATGCCTTTGCATGTTGCTCTTCTTTTTGAATCTTTATGCGTTCTTGAACTACTGTCTCTTCACTCTGAAGATTGTTGTGGAGTTCGATGAAAGTTACCTGAGGATTTCTGTGACGCATCGACGTTGCGAAGGGGATGTAGTCATCATTAAGAGCTTTGAGGGTAATAACAACCAATTCTTTATCACTGACTATTTCACCAGCAGAAGCCAGTTGATCAGAGAGTGTTTTAATTTCATTAATCAGAGAAGAAACTGATCGTGTTCCTTGAGTGATAGAAAGTAGTTTGGTTCTTAACTGAATGGAATGGGTTGAAGAAGCTCTGCCAAAGCGATTTTCAATGTTTTTCCAGAGAGAGGAAGAAGTTGTTGAATGAGTAAAATATGCTATGGTTGAATCAGAAATTGTGGAGTTGATCCACATAGTAATAGTGGAATCTTCATCAATCCACTCAGTATGAAAAGGGTTTTCAACTCCGTTTTGTTGATTTCTCTGATTAGTGAACTGTGGAGGACAAGGGTAAGAACCATCTAGGAATTTTTTTAGCTTGTATTTTTGAATGATTGGATTCAAGAGATTTTTCCAAACTAGAAAGTTTTCTTCTGATAATTTCAGATGAACAAAGTTATAGAGTTGATTGAGAGATATTTTAGAGAAAAGATTTGATGTAGTATTTTCCATGATAGAAGATGAAATAGATGGGAATGTTTCAATCATATATCGTAGATCAGAAGATTTGATAGAGAGCAGAAAATTTCTAGATCAGGAACAAGAAATGATCAACTTAATTACAAACAAGAAAGTCTGGGTAAAGATTATCAAGAGTAGATTTGAATCCTCTTGATAGTATAAAACCAGAGTTTCTAGTTTGTATCTTCAAGATCAGTGAAGATGTTTAGCAGATAGAAGAAGCAGAGAGAATACTTGAGAAAATAAGAAGCAGAGAGAAATAACAGAGTTACCTCTTGTTCTTGTGCATTCTTATATATTGGTGATTTGATTTCTCAAAAGCTTTCCTGTGTTAAATGCTTCTCGAAATTTTCTTTCAATTAATGAGGTACACTAACTCTTGTTTGCCATTACTCTTGAGACTGACATCTAATTGATGTTTACTGACAATCGATTCAAAAGAAACCGTTGTTTTCTTGATATGTTCTCTGTATTGTATTAAACCAAGAAGCATGTGTCTGACATTACTGCTCTTTCTTTTAAATTTCTTCTGTTGCTTTAATTGAGTTGTTGAATCACTGGCCACGCATCTGATACTGCTTTTGTTTATATTAATTTCTTTGTTGAATCGAGGTGCATGCGTCTGACATTGCTGTTGTTGATTGAAGAATCGAGAAAATTGATTTAAAATAAATGATGAATATAACGTTTTCAATTGTCTGTCATTAATGGCTTTCACAGATCTTAAAGAATTCGATTCTTCTTTAGCGTTTTCCCAAGAAAATGCTCTGATACCATATTAGAGTAAGACAAATGAAGAAGAAAGGAATATTTCATTAATTATTCTGTCTTGCACATTACACACTTTATATACATGTCATGATCTTCTAACACGTGAAGACCATGTGAATACCATGTGATTACAGGTTGGATATCTATGTGGAATGATGACTCATCATGTCTAGTCAGCATCCTTTATGTGTTGGCTATTACCATTCATCAATATCATAATATTATTTGTATCAAAAAACAAAAGTCATTCATTGAATCATGGCCAAGATCAGAATGTTCCTTTGTTTCTTTTTTTTTGCCTTGATTGCCATGCCAATATCATCTGCAACCAGTAAGTCTACTTTCCATTAGTCTAAAATCTTTCGATTTTTATGACACAGGAATGTATATATAGTTAACTAATTGATTCAATTTTTGTTCGTATATCTAATAGTAACTTTCAACTAATTGAATATCAATCAGGGATGATCCTCGAAGTGGGTTAGGAAGCTGTAAGTGGGTGCCCAAGAGTAGTTAAGTCATGTGCAATCCACAAGTTTTTTGCCCATTATTTGTGCTTAACTGCCCAGATAGTCAGTATGCTTACAAGTTAGCTACGCCCAAACATGTTGTCCTACTGATTTACCATATTATTGTAACATATATATACCTTTGTAATTGTCGTGTTTTCGTTAGTATTGTGTTCACTTTTCTCCTCTTAATAATTTGATGCGGTATTGTGTTAGTATTTATGTACCCATGTTTGTGTTTTCTTCCATAAATTTGAAGTGGCTTCTGTGTTATGTTCTGGTAAATGATACCTGATAACAACTAATTTATAGAATACCACTGTAAAAAAAATTATATTTTTTCTGTGCGAACAAACACGATCATACCCGTCATCCACCCTACCCAAGTCGGGTAGGATCCTACCTGATGTTACAGCAGGTAGGGTGGCAGTAAAATTTTATTACCTATCGTTTTGAGGATAGGGAGGCAAAATAGGCCATATCCTACCACCCTACCCAACATGCATCCCTAGATAAACTACTTGAGGTTTTCAGTTATTTGTATTTTTGTTTGTTCGTTCAAAATGAGATATTCTGGTTGAATTCGCATACACTTGGCCAAATTTGGTTATTTTGGTTTGTTCGTTCAAAATGAGATATTCTGGTTGAATTCACATACACTTGGCCAAATTTGGTTATGTGCCTGCAACCCTTGCAGTCAACATATTAAGCAGAGAGTTTAAGGCCTGAAAATGGCATTACATAAAAAACAATGCACTTTAGATAAGCCAATCTGAGAAGGTAGAACCAGCTTCATTATTTCAACGATACAGAACAAAGTAAAAAAGCAAAATTGATAACCATAAAATAGCATGCTTTGAAATAAAAAATAAGAAGGAAAAACTACTCAAGTGATATAAAGACAAAATCTTAATTACAAAGATTCTATAACCGAGTTTCATAGATGTCGAGAACATTTGCATATCTATATGGGATGAAATTCAGCTAAAAATGATTGACAGTCTACCAAAATCTAATATACGGTGACCTGGCTGTTCTGGAAGTCCTTGTGCAAGAACCACCATGGCCCAGATTTGGACATAAATCTGAGAAAAACAAACATAAATGGAACCATCATTAATTTACTAATACTTGTCTTCTCTGGTTAATTTACTACTACTTGTAGTACTAATTATTCACAAACGGGAGTAACTTTGCCACCAGTGCCTATAAAATCTTTCAAAGGTGCAGAAACTTCAGTCATACCAATCATGGTAAAAATTATAAGAAAAGCAAGTATGATCACACATACCAAACTGCAGAAGATGGGTGGAATCTGAGAAACCAAAAAAAAAAAAAAACATATACGAAGAGTGATACCTCATAAATCCTGCCACCATACGTAAACCCATGAATAGACTCAAACCCGTCCAAACTCCAGGAATACCATAAATTGGAGGGGCATACAGCAAAAATGTAGAAGTTAGAACTCCAACCAGCATCTGTAAAATAAACCAATATTACTTGGGGAAATAAATCAATAAAAACAAAAAAGAAGAATAGATCCATTAATATAACCCCACACAGATTGGCCAAGTAAATCCCAAGATTTATGAAAAGCAATTTTACCATAGACTGAGCCGCGTATTTGAAATCTGAAACACCATAGTGGAGACCATCACAAATAAAAGCTAATGCATTGAGCGGTTGACTAGCACAGACAAACTGTATATAATGCACACATCAAGATCAAGGCGAAAAGTTAACATACTGACTAGTCAACAGTGAAAAAACATAGTAGGACATACCAGTATCCCTGATCTAGCAATTGTTAAGACTTCTGCGTCATTGGTGAACAAAGTGGCAATTTTACCAAAAGATGCACCAAGTATGATAGTTAAGGCGAGACCCGAAAACAGTCCTATCTGAAAAAACTTACATGGTCACCGACAGAAACTCACGCTAATACCATAACCGAAGAGAAGAAGCTAAAAGTAAAACATGATATAACAAAAGAAACTTTTCATGTTTACAACTGTTATATGGCCTCAAACAGACGGTTGTAAGAAAAAAAATTACCTTCAAAACCAGAATGGTGATTTCTTTCACTCTACTATAATCGCCTTCTGAGTAGGAACTTGCGATCATAGCCTATCAATTGCAGAAAAAAATTAGTACATGAAAGTGTAGGAACTAGGAAGTGAAGTCTTGCATGTTCATATATTAAAATGGTAAACTTATGACTTGTTAATAACAGTATGTCTTTAGATAATATAGGATTGTTAATTTTGACCTACGTTTTGAAAATATGTACAAAACAAAAAGAAAAAGTGTGACAACAAACTCAATGAAAGGGGAAACAAATTAAAATTGTCGGAGCAATAAATGGAGAGTACAACGATATACCTGAGCAGATGAAGACAGGGCATCTGCAAGGAGAGATACTGCCAACCACACCTGGAAACATATTTGATGGGCCGCCATTCGCAATGGACCTTGACGCGCAGCCATGGATGTCCCTAACGTCACGGACCCAAGGACAGCTAGAGTTCTACCCATAAGGAAACCACCTGAATGGAGCAGAAAATTTCAAACACTGACAAAAGTTTGCACAACCTATAGAATAGAACATTGCCAAGGGAAGTTCTTAGTTAAAAGAGAAAAGAGCTTTTGCCTGCTATGTGGAAATGCTAAGAATTGATCACTTCAATGTTAGATGCAAACAAAAGGAAAATTACATAGAAACCGAACCAGCTACTAGTTAATAGTTAACACCAACAGTAAACACTGACCAGATTTTACATAGCCACCAAACTGCAGATTTTCCATCTTAGGTGGCAGTAATATAACCCTTTTACTAAGAAACCAGATTAACAAAATGGTGGTGATATACCTGAAACATTTCGAAAGGAACATAAAAAATAGAAAGGGTTAAAAAGGTTCAAATTTGTTATGTCAGGAAGATATCATAATGCGAGTCGGACATGGATGTGATACATGCACCTAAAGTTTCAGATGCATTTTAATAGATAACATATACTATATTTTACAGGCTTTAGCCTACGATAATTTTAGTACAGTTATGAGTTAAGAGTTGACAATAAGTCTGAGAAATTTAGAGTGGAAGATAACAGAATGTGGAAGGACATACTGAGATGAAACAGTGGCAATGGCTGAACCAATTACACCCAGACCAAATGTATACATAAGCAATGGAAACAAAAATACAGCGACAAGGTTGCCAACTCCTGCACATAGATTAAGATATCAGTTGAGGGGCAAAAATGAAAAGAATGAATTATACAGGAATATGCAAGTAGAACATTATTGATGACAATGAGACATGCTTGCCTAGACAGAACAAAGGAGTCTTTGTATCTTTAAAACCACGAAAGATGCCTTGAAGTGCTAGAGATAAAACGACTGCAGGAGCACCAATTGCCCTCAGCTTAAGAAATCTTTCTGCTGGAATCCGCATTGACGAAGCCTGTTTAGAAAATGAGGTTTAAGATACACTCCTCCCCTGTAAACGGAAAATAATGTATAAGAAGAGTCGAAGAACTATAGGACAAAGGGAAGAAATGTGAAAACATCATTATACATCATGTTTATTTATACCATAGGAAAAAGTTCAATTCTATCAATACTTAGTAAGAGGCGAGGGGAAGGAGGTACTGTAGTATGTCGGCACAAAACATTAAGCAATATTGTAGTATGTCAATGTGAAACATAAGAAAAATGGTCAAATGGTTTATAACTCACTGGCGACACGCCCATCATATTTAAGAAGAGTCCAGATCCAACATACAATGCTATAGCCTCAAAAACACCGATTCCAACAGCTAATAATAGTGCAGTGGATACTGATGCTAATTGCTTTTTCCCGGGAACTTCAAGTGGTCTACCATTATTGTTTTCTTTGCGGAAAGCCCCATCTGCTACCAGCGCTAGGATTAGATTAAGAAATGAAACTACTCCGGAATATCTTTCTTGCTAAATACATGTGAAATAGTCCCTTCAATAATTTAAACTGTCTGATTACTCACCTGAAGCAGACTCCCTAGCTGCAGCTTTTGAAATGTCTTCTGCTACAAATGAAGTTGCGACACCAAGAAGAGGAATATTGAATAACTTTGATATAACGTTGAAGATTGATACAGAGATACCAGCAGAAGCCAACTCCAAAGGACCTATTCGAATTATTTATATTGGGTGATGAGGAACTACGAATCCAAGTTTAACCTCTTTAACCAAAGCAAGTGAACAATCACGAAAATAAAGACGCATACATGTCTATATCCTGGGAATGTAACCAACAAAATAACTGCATCAAGAATATAAGCAAGACTTTTCCAGTAGCCATGTTTGGATGCAAGACTTTAAACATGAATGTGAGAGGAACAAAGATTAGTAGGAAAACTGGCTACAGTATACAAAGATTTCAAATCAGTTTTTCATTGAAACCATGTTCTCCAAAATCTGGATCCAAAACACATCATATGAGGTGTGAAAATTGAATTATAGAAGAGAAAAAATTACCAAAAGTACCAATGTAAGCTGTCTCCATCAGTTGTGCTAAGGGATCGATTGCTTGTCCACCCAATGCTGGTAAAGAAAGACCAACAAGTTCTCGTGTGACACTTGGATTACTTGAATTACTTGTTGGATTCTCCACCAACTTTCTGAAAATCAAACAGTACAAAAACCATTGAGAGCTATTCTCATAGGAAGTTAATTATTTTTATTGCAAGATGATGCACATCAAGAGTCAAAACTTACTCGGCTCCCTCGTTGAAGCTTTTTGGAACATCCCCACTCTCTTCCGTTACAGTGAATTTCTCCTCCACATTACCCAAATCAGAATCTGAAATCTGATTTCTAACCACCAGAAACCCCCACTTTCTAGTAGGAGTTATCCGCGAAGAAAACAACTGTGCTTGGTTAGACCACATGGTTTCACCACAAGAAGACCCTACTTTCTTAAGACCATTAGTCTTATCCATGTAATTCCTTTGCGTTCTAACAGCACAAAAAGGTGTTGAAAATGCCGCCATTCTCTTAACTGGTTTACTAGTTAGTCCATTACTAAGTGAACCGTGCATATACGTACTCGTCATCTTATAACTCTCAACTAAATTTGATTGAGTTACTTCAAATCAAAGTAAAAACTGCATATATATTGAAAGATTATTAACAACAAATACACAAAATTCAGATTATTAACCAAAAATTATATCTGTATCCCCCAAATTGAGCAAAACATAGAGAAAAATCTGAACATCGTTCATTTTAAAATGCAAAATTGTTCAAGAACAAGAAATGAGAAGGGGGGAGGAAGGGTTTTAATACCTGATTATGTATCTAGGGTTTTAGTTTGTGACATCAAAATTTGATAAACCCTAGCAGAGGATGTAGGAATAAAAGATACGGATTCCTAAGAACGACAACCTTGATGTTTGAACTTCTTCACGAGGAGGAACTGAAGTTAGTTAACTAGGTGTTTCATGTTTGACTGGAGTTACAACTTGGCTGTGAGTTGTGGAAGACAGAAAATGGGTATATTACAATTTATAGCACAGGAATACAGGATGTTACACGTGGTTTTTGTATCAGTGCGTCGACATGTGCTCGACTAGAGTTCACGGACACAAGATCCCAACAAACAATTTTAAATGATCCAGGCTGGTCCAAGCCGATTTTTTTATTTTGATTCACGCATTTCAAGCTGTTACATAAAGTCCTTGTACAGCGAGAACTTGGGACTGTCCTCCGCAGGGTTTATGCCACCGTGAAAGTTTTTTTAAAACAGTAAAATCCATTGCAGATATGCTGAGAAAACACAAAAATTACATAAATTACAAGAGTTACTCGGTGGGATTATATATTATCTTTAAATTTTTTCACCTACATATGGAATCATCAAAAGAAAAACTTCGAAGCTCTTTATACATTGACGTCTAAATGAAAAAAGTTGTTTTAATGTTAATAAGTAACTTTTTATAAGTAATGGATTCTTCTCTAAACATTCTATTGTTCGGTCCAAAGAACAGACCAGGGAAGGCAATACTTGATTATTGATGGAGCTTCATATCATATTGGCCTTCCTGGGATTGGAGTTGCTTCTGGGAAGACTATGAAAATTTTCTGAGACTTAGAAGTGTTTCTCTCACAACTATGTGGCTTTCATTTATTCGTTCATTATTTATACACAAAAAGATTTATAAGACAAGTGATACGAAAATAATCAGTCTTAATATAAAACAACATGAATATTTGCATTGAATACGACAAGTTACAATTCGATCTTCAGGTGAAGTAGTTCATAAACTAATAATTTCGAGAGTTACCGGTTGTTATTTGTAAAATAGGACCTGTGATGAGTGACTTTGTCCTTCTCGCTTGAAGGGTTCAAGGTTTTATTCTTTCATACTTTAGTCATTAATCCAACTCCCAACCCTCTAACTAGTCGTCGAAACTACGAAGCTTTTATAAGCTTGGTAAGTATATCAGCAAGTTGATCAGGAGATAGAATGTATTTATGAAGGATTTGCCAGTTAAGGAGTTTTTCCACGAACGAAACAACAATCTGCTTTGATAAGCTTTGTGCATTCGTGGAAAACTGGGTTTTCATCGACACAGATAGCCGCTTGACTATCACAATAAATTTAAATAGGTAAAGAATATGGAATGCTTAGATCTCGAAAAACATAAAACAACCATTGAAACTCAGTTGTGAGATTGGCTAAAGCATGATATTCAGCTTTAATGGAAGAACGAGCTACCGTAGGTTGTTTCTTCAATTTCTAAGAAATGAGATCATTACCAATCATAAAAAATACCATGTAGTGGAGCGCCGAATAAGGAGACCCTCCTAATCAAAATCCGGGTAACCCTGAAGGTCTAAGAAACTAGAAGATGATAAAAGAAAATCGTGTCCAATTGTAGATAGAAAAGAACGCGATGAGCAGCATCAAGATGAGTTGTGCGAGGATTTTGTATAAACTGACTTAACAAATTAACCTTATATTATATCAGGACGAGTGGATGTAAGATATAATTAGCGTCTAATGAGGCGATGAAAAATGACAAGGATCAATTAAAACCTCGTCATCCGTAAGGATAAACTTAAGATGTGTATCCATAGGGAATGGCGAGGCACGTGCCCCGGATCCTGATAGTATTTTGGAATACCTATTTATAATAACCGCAATCGCACGGCATCTACGACGTAGAAGCGGCAAATACGGGTCGAATCCACAGGGAGGGCGAAAACATTGCAATCAATAACTCTAATAAACTGACCAGAAATAATGATTTTAGATTCTTAAAATGCAAAATGAAATAATAAAATTAAACTAAACTAATAGAGTAAATTCGTAGAGAGAGTCGGTAACCAGGGTGTTTAATATCCACCACTATTTCTATTCAATTACTGAAATGAAACATAACTCCTGAATAATTGTTTATTGTCCATTCTATCGACATCTCCTATTATATGTATTAGAGTCGCAAATATCGTTGGGACACCCTAAGCATGACACATCAAAAGACTAAATCCAAGCATGCACCATCAAATTGCGTTAGCGAGAAAATTATACGAAACTAAATATATGTTCACAAATAATACCTGATTATTCGAAGCATACCCATCAAAGGATTTAACCCAAGCATGAAATATCAAACAAGTAGACAAATATATTTATGATCCTAATAATTAAGCGAATAGGTTAATGTATTGTACATAACCGGTGAAGCAACACCTCATATTTCCATTAAATCAATAAAATAATCAAGAACTAATTTATTCAATTCATAATAGTCTATCTCCAAATCATTCAATTCAATTGGTCTAATACTCCAAATGGTTATAAAATAAAACCCTAGTTACAAAATTTTTAGAACATGGCTAAAGGTTTCTCAAAACACATAGATAAATAACAGGAAAAGAAAGGAACAGATTAAACTGAAATCGTCTTCTTTATCCGTCGTCTTCAAAACCAGCCAGAACCTCCATTGGAAACTCTCTCCACTTCTCCATATCTACGTCCTCCAACCAGCAGTCCAGAAAAACCCACCAACATAACCCAAGATCGAACTCCCGTTTCCTTTTCCCTCTTTATTTTTTATACTCTCTCTAACAAAATCTCTCTGACACGTCACCCAACTGACCACATCTCACCTTCTTTTAATAATTTTTCAAAACTCCCAAGACAAGCCTTTCACGTGCTGACCTTACTCGGTAGCTTTCAATCTCTCGTTTCTCATTTGTTCTTTCTCAAGCCTGACTTTTACTCTATTCCAGTTTTACATTTTTTCTCACTGCCTAATACCTTACCAGCTAAAATACCCATTTTTCCTTCTATCACACCGCCACTTCTCTCTCTAACGTATCAACCCCACATTTTCTCGATCAAACAACCAACACCAAACTCAACTTCCATTTTAAAACTTCAAAAGAAGTCTCGGCCAACACATCAATCAACGTCCAACAATTGTTCTCAGTCAATACATAACTGATCCAGAAGCCAATTTTCCTTGCAACTAGGATTTTATTTGTACGACCTATAAAAACATTAAAACACTAAAATTAATATAAAAAACGGTAACAAGATTAGATGGTAAAAGTGTATATATTAAGTGTTTATCAAATACCCTCAAACCTATATTTTGCTAGTCCTCGAGCAAAACTAATCTAGAAATAAAATAAAAATCCAACTCACTTTCGCAGGCATCGCGATTGCACTTACCGTGTGCAACAAGCCTTTAAACTCATAGGTGTCCCTATTGGACGAGTTTTAGTCTCATGAGGGTTTACAAGAGGTGTACCCATAAAATCTATACTCCAACTTCTAGATACCTGTGAACGATCGAAGATACATTAAACATGTGATTTAGTTGGCCTACTAAATTCTTAGGCTATAATAATCATTACCCTGTATGAATCCAATTGATGTACACGAGTTTGCACTCAGCGTACTAAAATTCATATAAGAATGCAAAACTCTACTCAAATAATCATTGAACATCCAAAACTGAATAAAAATTATCAACATTCACACTGCTTGAAATCAATCAAATTCAAACACATGGATAGATTAGAAAATAGAAGTGGAAGTGATTAATGGTGCATATGTTGATTAAGGTAAACGGTGTTTCCCAGAATATTTGTATGGACGTCATGCCAAGATGGACCCTAATGGATTGAGATACGCACTCATTGGTCTGAATCCTAATTCTAGTATCAGCTGGTATATACAAGGGGCCCAGCAGTCGATTTATTGAATATATACAATTATTATTTTTTTACTTATTATTATTATTATTATTATGGATTTTATTAAAGAGGATAAGCATTTTACAAAGAAACGCTATGGAGCCTATCCACAAGCATTTTTTTTTAATTATTATTATTATTATTATTATTATTTTTTCGACAACATGATTAGATATTTTGAATCTAAGCGCATGCTCCTTGCACGTGATAGTTCCTACGGATCCTGCGTTTCACGCTTGTTTAGGCGACAAAGACAGGAAGAACACACATATTGTTACCAGGTGTCGTTTATTTTTTTGTTTGAATAAATAAAATGCAAAAATGGGGCTTCATCTCAATCACTGTAATCATCCTGGCGGCGACAACAAGGCAATACTAGGGCCCCACCAAATCACTTAGAGAAACACAAAATTGCAAAAATAAAAACAGAAAGTGTTATGGTTATGATGATTCCAAGATATGCTTGTTCAATGATTATCATGTTGTTTTGATTCCTGAGTTGGGCATTGAGATATAAATAGACCATTTAGTTGGGCGCACCAAATCCTATAGACAAGAATTTTGTTTCCATCTACCTAGAATGGTTAGTGTCATCCTGAATAGTTCACAAGTTTCTAAATTCTGGAGTTTCTTATTGGAATCAATTTTCGAAAACTCTACCCCCAAACCTAAATCTAACATTATCCTCAATGTTTCAAATTATTCAACCTAGAACGACATGCAATATAAATATAAATAAGATAGGCAAATGTAATTCAAAGAGAAACAATTGGAAGATTTCACCTGATTGACGCAAAAAAAATAGTATTCTCTGTAACACACATCTAATGATAGTAATAACAAAGAGCACTTACATAAAAATCCTAAAAAAAAAAAAGAATCTACCTACTGGATATGTACAGAAAGGATCTCCATAAATTAACAACCTGAAAATCTGGGGATCAACCCATAATACGATATATGCAACCAATAACAGACTCACACTCTCGCAGCAGCAACATAAAGATGATGAGACTATCAAAATAAAAGAGCTACCCCCAAACCTGGTTTCTACAAAGAATAAATCATTGTGAACAAAAACAACCGAGTCACAGGGCTCGTTAGGGATGGGAACTGAAACCACAGGAGAAACATATACAAATTCATAGATGTCAGGAGAAGCAAAGTAGTCCAACAAATTTTTTGAAGCACACACAATAATCCTAAACTAGGAACCCTACAAAAAGTTGGGTTAACAAATCCAGGAGAAGTGGCATATAATATGGATATGGAATCCTCTATCTTGTTCTCTATATTAGGTAAAAATTTATTAGTATTATCAAGGGTAAAGTTGGAAACACTATATTGGTAATTAAGTTCACTTAGAGCAATACTAGCAGCTGACTGTTCTTTTTCGATTTCTCTAAAGGTCTCATGAATTTGTTCCCATATTAAGTCTCTCATACGTGAATTTTCATTCAACTGGCTTAGTGAATCTTCTAAAAAAAGACTTACATCATAAGAAGTATTAGGTATCAACTGTTTAATTAAATCCTCTAAAGACGGATTACACATATTATACTCATTACAATATTGTTCATTCGCCGGTTCATGATAATGTGAATCTCTACAAACATATTCTTCAATTGTTTCAGTAAATAATTCATTTTTCAGACTCTTCTCTCTGGAACTTTTTGGATGAGTTCCAAAATGCCAGAAAGGATATCATGTCACCAGACTACATATATACAAAAAAAAAATAAACAAAAATTTATACAAAATAAACTTGGTAAAAATTAAGGAAGTAAACAAACAAACAAACACCAATTCATTTATTCCATAAATCACACTACAAAAGAAATGAAGATTTTTTTTTTTTGCTCCTACCCTTACAATTGGAACGGAAGAGTTCAAAGAACTCAACTAAGTATTTTTCCACTTCGAAAAGTAGTAATAGTATCTCATATCATCATTCACAATTTAGGATAACGAGCGTTCAACCTGTCCAAATCGTTCAATATATAACTCACAAGCAAGAAACTCGTGAGTATTTTGCAGGAGACGAATAATGTTGAGTTGGACGACCAAGAGCAACCTAGAAAGTACCTGAAACAAAATTTTAAGACGCAAAACTAGTAAAAAAAAAAAGAACTAAAAACCCTAAAGATAAAATAAAAAAAAAAATTGTACAAAATAAAAAATAAATCAAATAAAAACCTAAACTACGATTAGAAAATCAAAAATACTAATTGCAATATTCCACAATGCTCCCAGGCAGCAATGCCAAAAATTGATAGGATTTTGGAATACCTATATATAATAACCGCAATCACACGGCGTCTAGAATGTAGAAGCGGCAAATACGGGTCGAACCCACAAGGAGCGGAAAAATACTGCAATCAATAACTTTAATAAACCAACCAGAAATAATGTTTTTGAATTTCTAAAATACAAAATAATATAATAAAATTAAACTAAACTAATAGAGTAAATTTGTAGAGAGAGTCAGTAATCAGGGTTTTTAATATCCACCACTATTTTTATTCAATTACTGAAATGAAACATAACTTATGAATATGTGTCTATTGTCCGTTTTATCGACATCGTTTATTATATGTATTAAAATCACAAATATCGCTGGGACAACCTAAGCATGACACATCAAAAGACTAAATACAAGCATGCACCATCAAATTGTGTTAGCGAGAAAATTATACGAAACTAAATATAGGTTCACAAATAATACTTGACTATTCTAAGCAAACCCATCGGATTTAACCCAAGCATGAAATATCAAATAAGTAGACAAATATATTTGCGATCATGATAATTAAGCGCATAGGTTACTATATTGTACATAACTGGTGAAGCAACAACTCATATTTTCATTAAATCAATAAACAAAAATCAAGAACTAATATATTCAATTCATAATAGTCTATCGCCAAATCATTCAATTCAATTGGTTTAATACTCCAAATGGTTTCAATACAAAACCCTAGTTACAAAACAATTAGAACATGACTAAAGGTTTCTCAAAAACATTAATAAATAACAGGAGAAGAAAGGAACAAATTAAACAGAAATCTTCTTCTCTATCTGTCACCGTCAAAACCATCCAGAAACTCCACCAGAAACTCTCTCCACTTCCCCCTCTCTCCATCCGCCAACCAGCAGTCCAGAAAAACCTACAACCAGAACCCTAGATCGAACTCCTTTTTTCTTTTCTCTCTTTCTTCTTTTATACTTTCTCCAACAAACTCTCTTTGCCACGTCACCCAACTGACCATATCTCACCTTTTTTTAATAATTGTTCAAAACTCCCAAGAGAAGCCTTTCACGTGCTGACCTTACTCGGTAGCTTTCAATCTCTTTTTTCTCATTTTTTATCTCGCAAGCCTGATTTTTACTCTCTCCAATTTTACATTCTTTCTCACTGCCTAATACCTTACCAGCTAAAATACCTACTTTTCTTTCTAGCACGCTACCACTTCTCTCTCTAACTTATCAGACCTACCTTTTCTCGATCAAACAACCAACACAAAACTCCACTTCCATTTTAAAACTTCAAAAGAAGTCTCGGCCAGCACGTCAATCAACATCTAACAATTGTTCTCAGTCCATACATAACTGATCCAGAAGCCAATTTTCCTTGCAACTAGGATTTTATTTGTACGACCTATAAAAACATTAAAACACTAAAATTAATATAAAGAACGATAATATGAAAAAAAATTAGATTAGATGGTAAAAGTGTATATATTAAGTGCTTATCAGACCCCGGTAAGACCAGAGGTTTTCCTAGCATGGTTTTAACGAGGCGGTAATCAACGCGTCCAACACCCTTTATACTATTTTTCCTTCACGCATGTGTTTCTGGGTAAAAATGAATTAAGGATAAATAAGGAAAAATGGAGTAAGTTGATGAGAATTCGTCTAATCCCTAAAACATTTGTGCTCTAGAAGCACTTTTTAGATTTGAAAGATCAAAATCATGCAAAATTAGCTTAAACCAATAAATGGTCCTTCCAATTTTGTTTCGGTTACAAAGGAAGCAGAAGGGTTGATCTTAGGGAGGGAAGTAGAGGAAATTTTGTTATCAAAGTATCTGACTTTGTTAGATATGATAGGTATGTAATAGCTATCAATAACTCTCCGTGTATGACTGAGAAAGTGTTTATAAAAATCAGATAGTCAACTTGTGTGTTCAGTCCTGATCTCAATAGATTGAATAATTTATTTATAATAGTTATGTATAACCGTTCACCTGACCTCGTAGGAAGTGATGATTGTGGAGTAGTGATGAAATAGAGATGGTGGAGAGTATGTCAGTAATCTTTCCGCACTTCGTTTATGGATGACTGGACGTTTGCACACCCACCACTCCTCTACTCAACCAACAATCAAACAGTCTAAACATTTTCCTTTAATGGGTGCATTGTTACACCGCACGTTGTAGACCGCCAGACCAATACCCTAGTGAATATCCTCCCATTTGTAACATCCTTGATATCTCGTGTAATTTTTGTATTTAAACATTACTATTGTGAAGTCGAATGGCACTTGCTTGGTTAGTGATTCGACTAGTGGCTTGTCATGCTCGACTAGTCTGATGAGTCTGACAAGACTAATTTATAATAATAGACAAACTAAAATAAAATACGCATTTTATTTTATTGAGTTTTTGAGGAACAATTTGAGTTCAAATGTGCTTACCAGTTCTAACATACTGAGTATAAAAAATAAACGTAGCATGATGAGTATAAAAATGTATGTAGCGTGCTGAGTACAAAAACATGCATAGCATGCTAAGTGGGGTGTTTGCGACGCTTATAAGTGTTGCAAGTTTAAATGTGGCAGTTCAAGTTCTTGGCTAAGCTTGACCATTCAAGAATACTGTTTGCAACGGTTATAAGCATTGCAAACCTAAATATATCATTCCAAGTATATTAGGCTAAGGTTGGGAGGTTAAGTTTGATGTTTGATTATAGCCACTCCTAAATTTAAAATTGGATTTTAATTTGTGTCATTCACATTGATTGCTCCACCAAGCAAGGATCAACATGGACGACCAAGTTGGTCAGTCATGGAGCAAACTTTGGGAGACCAAGTATAGTAAATGATTCCCTCCTTTTAATATGGCCTTAGTTGGTTAGGCCCAAAAGAGTTAAGGTTTCATTATTTTGACTGTTATTGGGTTTTTTGTGCAACCAGTCAAAGGAGATATGACTCAAGAGTTCGTCCAAGGTTAGGTTTGGCTAACCAGAGCTATAGTTTTTGTGTTTAGCGTAGTTTTGACTTGATAACCGGGCACAACTGTGGTGTTTTAGTCAAGTAAATTTATACGTAATTTTCTACATACTGTTGTACAAGTTTGTACATGTACTATAATTAATCAATATCATGTAGTTGAGCATGAGTGTTACACAAGGTAATTTTTAGTAATTCAGTCGTGGAATAAAGTACCAAAGAACACTCAAGTTGCTCTATACTAATGGAAAATCCATCTAAGAGCTTGAGATTTGCTATGTAAAAATTATAGAATTTATGGGAATATTGCAATAAGCACCAGCGTTATTCTAGTAATTTTGTACAAGGATGAATTCTGATTTATTCAGTAAATTTAGTCGTACACGTAATAATCTTCTGAGTTTAGCCGGGTGAAGCATTCATGTGATTATATACATACAGAGAGAGACAGGGATGAACACCTATCATATGTCTTAAAATTCTTTGCATAATACTATAGTTTAATATTTTCTGAGACCCGGGTCAGAAATATATTTCTATGATTTTATACCTGACAAAAATCCACCATCTACATTAGGTTTTGTCCCTTTGGATTTTTCTCGCAATGTTTTAATGAGGCAATTATAGTAGTGTGGTCTCATCCAGGGGGATAAAGGTTGTTGTAAATAAAACCATAGTGGATATCACCCCACTTACATCCCAGACTTTACATATCCCTCCAAATCTTTACACCTTCTTGTAACCTATATACTAATAGGTGTATGTACTTAATTATCTCTTAAATGCTGCTTTAACAACCATTCTCCTGTAAGCTTTATTTTAGGGTATAAACAGATAAATTTAAGGGTAGATCATAATGAATACGAGATATCAAAATCATACAAGACTATCCTAAACCAAGAAATTGTTATTCAAGTCTTGCTTCAGTCGCAAAAGAGGAATATGGTTGATCTTGAGAAGGAAAGAGAATACAGATGAAATCATAGTGTGATTGATTTTATTTAAAGAATATGATCCTCTATAATTGAATTCAAGTGTTTATGATATCCTGATGTGACTTAGATAAACTTAACTTGTCTTTGGAATAGATGAAGACATCTATTTATAGTGTTGAACTCAAATTAATGATCTCATAAGAAGTGGAAGAAGTGGAAGAGTGGAAAACGTGGTTGAAATCATGCCCATGATTGGAGGAAGGATTAAAAAACCGTACACCTACTACTACTTCATCCTAGCATTGTTCACATGACTTGGTCATCTCTTATTGTTGGTATACAATTACATCGTACATGTCATGGACTGCCAGACTAATACCCTAGTTAATATACCCCTATGACATTTTTATGTCTTGTAGAAATTTGATAGTTATTAGGTCATATTAATGACTTACTTAATTAATTAATTAATGAGGCATCATGCTCAAAGTACTAATTAATTAAGTAGACTGATTAATATCAAGTCTAGTGATGTTAGTAAGTCAAGTTGAATATACTATTCGACATTATTCTGGCATTGCGTCTTGATATTACCAACCGTGGGCATGGTGATGCCATTATTTATGCCTTATGTTGGAAGTTCAATAGACTAAATACTCTTAGTCAGTAGAGCGCTTCATGACATCAATGTAAGGCGATAAGTCACCATGAAGGGGTGAAGAAATAATTAACCATAGTGGATATCCACCACACTTACACCCCACTTACACCCCAAACTTTACATATCCTCACCATCTTGTAACCTGCATACTAATAGGTGTATGTACTTATATATCTGTTAAATGCTGCTTTAACACCCATTTTCTTGTAAGCTTTATTTTAGGGTATAAACGGATAAATTTAAGGGTAGTCGTAATGAATACGAGAGATTGAAATCATACAAGAATAGCCTAAACCAAGAAATGGTTGTTCAAGTCTTGCTTCAGCCGCAAAAGAGGAATATAGTTGATCTTAGGGGGGAAAGAAAACAAAAATTAGATCATAATGTGATAGATTCTAGTTAAAGAATATGATCCTCTGCAGTTGAGTTCAAGTGTTTATGGTAGACTTGTTTATGATACCCTGATGTGACTTAGATAAACTTAAATTGTCTTTGGAATAAATGAAGGCATCTATTTATAGTGCTGAACTCAAACTAATGATCTCATAAGAAGTGGAAGAAGTAAAATAAGCGAAAGACTGGAAGAGTGAAGAACGTGGTTGAAATCATGCCCATGATTGGAGGAAAGATTAAAAAACCGTACACCCACTACTACCTCATCCTAGCAATGTTCACATCACTTGTGGGTGTACAATTACATCGCACATGTCATGGACCGCCAGACCAAAATACCCTAGTATATACCCCTGTGACATGTTTTATGTCTTGTAGAAATTTGATAGTTATTAGGTCATATAATGACTTAATTAATTAATGAGACAGCATGCCCAGAGTACTAATTAATTAAGTAGACCGATTAGTGTCAAGTCTAGTGAGTTTAGTAATTCAAGTTGAATATATTATTCAACATTATTTGGGAATTGCATCTTGATGATACCAACTGTGGGTATGGTGATGCCACTATTTATGCCTGATGTTGGGAGTTCAGTAGACTAAATACTCGTAGTCAGTGGAGCACTTCATGG
>JAJJMC010025396.1:3931684-3983388 GCA_023531435.1 Papaver californicum | reverse complement strand
GTGGAGCACTTCATGGCATCAGTGTAAGGCGATAATTCACCATGAAGGAGCGAAGAGATAATTAACAACTTGATATCTATGCCTGAGAGTCGTGGAAGCTGACAATGATGCATGAACATTATCCTATACTCTCGTCGAAGACAATTAATTCTGAATGACCATGCAAACAATTTAGTGATGATACAAGGCATTAACATCACTTCATATGCAATACATAATCATGGTATAGATCATTAATGTGAGCCCGCGACATAATATGTTGAAATACTAGCACTAGATGGTGCTGGCATTTGGCCAGCGTCGTGAAATATAGTGGCACCAGCAGTAGGATGGCACCGTATTAGAGCTACATAGGTTGGCGATGGCATAATCCAGTGCCATAATATTAGGTTGACACCAACCTTGTAGATTTATTAGGTTCGCTCCAGCCTAATGTTGGCGCCAGGCCATCGCCATATTCAAAATTCTTGGCGTTGGCCCTAGGCTATCGTCGTGCTAGCAGTTTAGGCGATATAGGCTGGCACCATGATAAGTTTTGTTGCCTCCATGCTAGGTTTTGGCCGCGAGTAAGGCTAGCATAGTCTTGTCTTTTCACAGATATCCAATTGACGTTTTATCGAGTTGTAAAGCCATTATTTGTATATGATACCAAGGAATTCATTCGGAGAATTATTGCATTTGGAATATGTTCAATTGCTCTATATTAGTGGTTATTTATTTAGGAGTATGACATTCATTCGAGAATAAGGAGAAAGGAGAGAATATCACAAAATCCTATTCAGAATATATATATTATGTATGGTTAGAGACTTTGGGAGAAACTGCAACAAACACCAGTAATTTTCTCTAAAATTTCAGTAATTTAAAGAAAATTCAATACATAAGATAAGTACTGAGCTATATAGTATATATATATATATATATATATTGTATATACACTAATATCAAAAGTTTAACCGGGTGAAGCTCTGATGCGTACGCGAATGTATATATTTATAAAGAGGCTATAAAATCACTATGAAGTATTTATAGCCAGTAGAATCTGTATTTTAAAATTTTTTTGCGGAATTAAATAAAAATACCAACTCTATATTTTTGTTACATAACTAATATTTTTTATAAATTTTATACTTTTAATACGGGATAGAAATAACTTTACAATCTTCACATTCCACAAAAAAATCACCATCTACAAGCTTATAAACAAGTGTTCTTCATTTTATAATATGCACAACTCTTATGTGAATGTAAGATGGTCTTTTATCTTTTTCCTCCCCTTGTTTAATTTTTCAGTTTATAAGACCATTATAAATTTAAAAAAACAATACTAATGTTAAATTTTATATCAATTTAAATTTATAAACCGAGCCTTGAAAGTCACGAGTTTTATTTTGAAATTTAGAGACAAATACATAAAGTTTATTAATCAATAATAACTTTATCCAATCTAGATAAATCAATAAATTTAACGGCTCCGAGGCTATAAAATCGTAGAACTTCAGCTGTTACTTTGATTCAAATGTGAGATTCATACAAGGGCATTGTAAAGCAATAGGCCAAGGTTGATCGTGAGCCACAAGAAATTCCAGTGTTGCAAACTCATCTTTGATGACCCAGATGGTTCATTTTCTTTAAAAAAATAATGGATTAAAATATATCAGAAATATATCATAGTCCCCTATTGGATTAAAATATATCAAATAAGTCTGACGAATGACACGAAAAAATACTGTACTAGGATAAATATTTAAAAAAAAACCGCGCAAAAGTCGGATATGGTGTATTCACTATTCACCTGTACATGCGGTTACATTTGCTAAGAGCATCTCCAATCATCGATCAAATTGACGATCAAATATTACATTTGATCGATGATCGGTGAAAAACATCTACAGCCGTGCGATTATATTTGGGTTATAATCGTTGAAAATCACTGTTCAGGATTGAAAGAAGTCGCTGATCGTCGACTAAAAATTATAGTCGAGCGAAATTGTAACCTCTCGCTTGTGAACAGACGAAGGGCAAGCATCTCGCTTAAAAACACGGGCGAAGAGTTGACATTTCGCCAGCTCAAGCTTTATGCTAAACTTTCGCTCCACCAGACGAGTAACCAGAAGCTCGCCTACTCATAAGCGAATAGCAGAGACTTCGCCTAAAATTTCCGAACACGGGCGAGATGCTACCGAGTCGCTTGAAGTTGGGCGGCACTATACAAGGAACCGCTTGGACCTGGGCGAGGCTCCAAAGCTTCACTTGGAGTTGGGCGAGACTCCAAGGCTTCGCTTGGAGTTGGGCGAGACCCCAAGGCCTCGCTCAGGTGTGACCGTTAATATGTTTGTTTCCGTTGATATGTTACCGTTGGCAGTTTAATGGCTATATATTTACCCTATATATATGGGATACTAAACCAATGGCATTTTACTAAACTCATACATTGTGTAGTTGAAAATTCTAAAGTTGGTTCTTATTTCATAAGTTTTGAAATTGATTAGTAAAATGGCGCCATCAAAACCACGAGGTCCAAATTTTTCATCTTTTGAAGATGTTACGATGTGTACGATTCATTTGTCTATTTCTCAAGATTGTAGCATTGGTACTGATCAATGTGAAGATAAATTATGGTCACGTATACTATGTCGGATGAAAGAAGCTATACCTTCTATGCCAGAACGTAGTTGGGCCTCCCTTCAGAAACGATTTCAAATTATAAGTAAGGATATGGCGCTTATGTCTGCAAAGGAGGCTGAAGTCGAAAGGGAACATCATACTGGATGGGGCCCCGAAAATAAGGTAACAACTCGTTTAATTATGCTTATTACATTAATCTATATGATTGTATATCCTTTAACAACATTGAATTGAAACACCAGTTCGCAGAAGTACGTAGGCTTTTCAAGGAAGCAACTGGTTGAAGTTTTAAACATGAAGATTGCTACACAGTTATGTTAGATAATATTAAATATTCCAGAAGGTCGACATCTGTTTTCGATTCATCACAAGGAGAGTCTGATTACGACAACGAATCTCAGGACGTACAGGACACACCAGACTTAAGCCTTGATGGTCCCAGCGCCTATGAAGACCTTGGAGATATCCCCAGACTTAAACCTTGGAGATATCCCCAACGCATTGACGTGAAAAATTACTGTCATGTCCTCAATCTCGTCGTCGACGAAGTTGGAAATGCAAGCAGGGGGGTTTGCAGGAATACCCCAAGTTGGGTTGTTCTGCCTCCAACAACGATCTCCGAGATACATATTGTGCTTTATCCAAGAAAATGATAATAAATAAATACCTACCCATTCACAACAGTACGAGTTGGAAAAAAAAGGAGTATGAGAAAAGGACTAGGAAACATACAGTGCCCATCCAGGTGAATGTTATTCTTTTTCCAGAAAGTTCTATTGCTTTGCGGCCAATATCTTCTGGTATGTAGTTAACTGCAGTGAGCCATGGTTGCCACGTCACGGCGTCTACGGATAACTGGTTCAGTTTAGTCCTTGTCTTCACTATGTCAACACCCTTCTTCCGGGAGGAGACCCACCTACGACATCTAGGCCATTCATGTTCACTTTCAGCCGAAGGGATATTTGGACGACATATCCCCAGATATTCGTATCCCCAAAACTACAACAAATTTTTTTTCAAAATGATTTAACAACATAACAATTAAATTTTAAGAAAATGAATTTTGAATAACGTTAAATAAATTACCTCCAAAATTTGGAACGGCCCGGATACTGATTTTTGTCCCCTAGAAGCCGTGGCAAGACCCGAATACAATTTTGAAAATGGAGGACCACCCCAGTCGTACTGATCAACTTCATTTAGATTATCAAAGGCATCCAACCATCCTGCATCAATGTAGGTTTTTGCATTTGGGAAAAAGAAATTCCCCAGAACATACATATAGAACGCCCTCGCTACTCTATCAGCAAGAACACTATCATCGTTCGCCGCGTGCAATGTATCTTTATCAAAAAAGGTGGTCAAAAACTTGAGAGTGATGGCATCCGAAACCCACTGTTGGGGAACACCTTCTCTTTTGCATACCGCATTATCTTTCAGTTCAGGAAAGATATTGTCACGAACATACTCAAATTTGTACTTAGCTGGCTCATAAGGAACAGATCTCCCGACACCGATACTAAGCCCGGTCAACATAACCCAATCGAGGGGAGTGAACCCAAGCTCTCCAAAACAAAAGTGAAATGTGTTTGTAGTATCCCAAAACCGCTCGACAATATAATCAATAAGAGCGTGGGATGAATCTTCTAAAGGTAGGGATAGCAATCTGCCCCAACCTCCCCTTTCTATTATATATTGGACCCTATTACACTCCTTAGTGATTTTCTTGTACATCTGTATAACTGATTTGAGAGAGCCTCGATGGTCAAACCTGAAGTTGGCGTCGGAGGAATATGTAATATTTGTCGAAACGTGTTCCTCCGTATCTTCGACAACGTTATAGTGTTCCAACCCCGGAACATCTACCGACTCGGGGACAATGGATTCAGGTTCAGAATCCTCTGCGATTTTAGCTTTTTTGCTTTTCTTCTTTCTACCAACCCATCTCGAAACAACATTGCTAGACATCTGCCCAAACAAATAATAGAACATTGTCAATATATTCAGTAAATCACCACAATGCATAAACAATTAAAATTAATTTAACACCAACTAAACTTGTATGTAATTGTCTATTTCCATACACATTTGTACCAAGAATTATACATCAAACATTCGAAAAATACATACATCATTATCAAAATACAACAATCTCACCAATTATAACCAATCTCATTCAAATTACCCAATTGCAAATACTACCATACACATTTGTTTTTAAATTAAATCAAAATTAATTCCTTTAATTTCTACACAACATACTACATTCAACCAAAAATTAAACATAAACCCACTAAAATTAAACATGAGATGTCTAGCAATTTATAACATGAGATGAAATCACAATAGACTAACTAAATAATATTAATAATATTTAACTTTGTCAGAGATATTTTGCTTTCCCTTGACAAGGCATTGCGATGAAATGATAATAGACTGATTACATAATAATTCAAAGATTGAATTTTAACTTTGTCAGAGATATTTTGCTTTCCCTTGACAAGCCATTGCGATGAAATGACTATACACTGAATTGACAATACAACGACTAGTTAATAATTCAAAGATTTTCTACTCAATTTGTCAGAGATATTTTATTTTACTTGACAAGGCATTGAGATGAATTGATAAATAACTTGCCAACTACATTTGGTATCCGTAGAAGTTAAAATTCATAAATAAATTAAAAGAACTAAAAAGGTTCAACACCATAAAGTTCAACACTTTGAAAGATAAAGGGACACACCATAAAGTTCAACACCATAACTAGCAAATTCAGTTTGTTCTAGCGATCTTAATTTTCACCAGAACAAAGGGTTGTTATCTCTTGTAGCACTATTCGAACTCTTTTTTGTTCTTCTATGCTCATCACCTCCCTAGACTCAATCGAGCGAGTCAGTCTCCTAACCAACAAATCGGTTCTATCCTTTATAGCTGACATTCGATTGTCAACCACTGATGGTTGAACTACCCTTTCCCCCAAATCAACCCCCCTTGTTGGATCAACTACTCCACCATCTTCAGGTTCTATCCTGATGAGCTGACTCAACCCATGTGGATGTCCTGGCACTCTAACTATTCGATACATATCATCGAAATTCATCTTCAGAATCTACATAAAATAGCAATTCGATACATATCGACAATTTAACCATAACCCAATTAAATTTAAACAACCAATTAATAAATTATATACAGGCAACAACAAATAATCATCAATAAGAGTATACCCAATTTATAATATTTATCATAAACCCTATGACAAAATACACAATTTCAAATATATCCATACACATTATTTTCAAAATTAAATCAAAATTAATTCCTTTGATTTCTACACAACATACTATATTCAATCAAAAATTAAACACAAACCCACTAAAATTAAGCTACAACAATTTCGTATTGTATGTTCAATTTAACAAAGGGAACAAATTTTGAAACCTAATTGATAACATGCACAAAAACCCTAAATAAATTCCCAATTTTATAATTAGAACACAAATTCATAATTCAATAATGGGTTTATAATATGGTAATTAAACAACATATACAACTAATTTAACCGCAAAATCATCTAAATTGCATATCAAATTAAAACAAGTAAATTCAATTTTGGTTTGTAGAAGATATACCTGGATTTCGCTTGGAATATGTTTGAGCGAAGTATGAAAATGGGAAACGAAGCTTTGGGTTCTCGTCAAAGGATCGATGTGTTGGAAAAATGGGGGTGTGGGAGGCTTTCGGCTAGGTAACAGGAGGGCGAGGTGAAGATGAAACAAAAAATAAGAGTTTTTAGGGTTTTAAAACGGTGAAATAGACAGCCGAGAGCTTGGAATCTCGCCTACATCACAGCGGGAGTCCAGCATCTCGCCCGTCTATTTCCCCACACACATCCTTCGCACGCTTAGTAGGCGAAACTCTAGTCTCTCGCTTCTGTTTAAGCGGTACTACAGCATCTCGCCCGAATTATTTTTCACACGATTACGTCGCACAATTCACAGGCGCGATTCTGGAACTTCGCTTGTACAAGCGTGATACTTAGATATCGCTTGGGGAGTGGGCGAGGTGTTGAGATTTCGCCTGTATGTTTGTTTCGCAGGCGGTAAGCCACAATCCCGCTTGTACCAGGCGAAGTATTAGTATCTCGTCCGTCTTTCCAAGCGATATCGTGGTGCTTCGCTTACCCACAAACGATACTCTACGACCTCGCATGATCATTTACCGCTGTTTTTGACCCAGATCAAAGATCATTTTTTGATCTTTGATCGATGGGTATAATCGTGTGATTGTGGATGCTCTAAGGTTGTAGAGATACTTCGAGACCGATTGTTGTATCCAGTGTAAGCACAACTTTGGGCATTCAACAAATTGTTGCCCTAGTGGTAAACCATATCCATTTATGCACTGGGACGAAGGACATTGTTGCCAATTCTGAACTTTGACCTCCTCCGGCAACGATGGCTCACAATGCAATCTAAATTTAGCATAACCTATGTTAAAAAAGAAAAACTAAACCTGGTAGATGCATTAGCTATTGTCTATCATATCTAAATCAATCGGTATAAAAATTAAATATTCTTGGTACTATTTTGAAAGGAAAAAACAGCAATTTGTGAGAGAGGACAAGAATATTACGTCCAAATGTCGGGTTTCGGGAATAAGTTCCAATTCGGGTTGTTTACATCACACGAGCACTTGATGCAATTGTTGGCTGTATATGTGTAAGTCCCATTTGTCAGTAGCAAAGGATAATCCGATGAAGTATTGCTGACCATAGACGTACAAGCTGCATTCCATTATAACAACCAAATAAGCAAACTACTCGTAATATTTACACTTGAATCATGAAATGAGGATTGAGTAATACTGGTAACTAACCTCTCAATGGGACATCAAGAACTGATTCTGCTTTCAGTTCTTTGGCATCAGTAAGTTATTAAGTTTTAACAAACTCTTCTCTGTGGCCCCAAACTCATTGGCAATCATCTCTAAAGTTACTTTAGGAGGTACCACGTGCCCGTAATGAACGACTTGATTTTCATCAACATTATTGTCACAGCTACAGCGAAGAGGGATCCACAAAGACTGCCCAACTTCAATCAAATTAGGATCAGTAATATTATTAACGGCGGCGATCTCTTGATATGTAACTAACAGTGAAAAAATAGTCCTGGCGATGTGATCTAAACCATCCCCTGGTTTCACCGTATACATCGGACTTCTATCAGATATTCCTGTTCCGTTATTACACGAACAAGTGAAGGGGATTTTAATAGTCTCCTTAGCAGCCACTGATTTGCTTTGTGGTGTGTCTATCGGTAAATTGTTAGCTCCGAGCAATGAATTGAAGTCTGTTACTCCAAAAAGAGTTGTGATGTTCGAAAGAGTTGTAGCGTTTGGTGATACATAACCAGCTAGAGATTTACATTTGGAAACTGTAGTGGATTTACAGGTGAATCCTTGAGATTTCACTGTTCGAAAAGTTGCAACAGAGAGAAATAAGATACAAAAAACAACATCTTGTTTTCGTCCCTTTCTCTTTATCTCGAGATCTTTGTGTATCTCTCTTAGTCTTAACAGAGGAAGGGTTCTCAATATTTGCGTGGATATGGGTATGAAATGGTGAACTAATAATTGAGGAGTTAGCTGTATAAATAATAGAAGACGCGGGAGGAGGAAAGTGACGAGGCAGAGAGGGAAGTGGAGAGAGTCCGGTCAAATTGGCCGCAATGGAAGACTTTTGACTAAATTATTAACAGACGGCTCAATTACGCCTGGGCCTTTTAGGCAGCAAAAAATAGTTCGTTGACCGCAGCCCACAGACTAGTGTCTTTGAATTTTTCATGAATAACATTCCCGATTTTCTTTTTAAGGAGCTTTCACATAGTTTTCGTAAGGTTATCACTAACAAATAAAAGCTGGCATATCATCTGCTCACAGATACCATAGACTCGATAAATACATAAACTAAAATTTACTAGAAGATGCCGATGAAACCAAAACTAATCTAAGAAGGGAACTACAAAGAAGTAAGCCCCAGCTCATGGTGAGCCACAAGATATTCCAACCCTGTAATTTTTTATGTGAACCAGATGGTGATGCTAGAGGTGACCCACCTGTGATCGAAAAAATACAACAAAAACTCAATTGTATACCGGTAAAAACTTCCTACTCCTTAGAAAGATCAAAAGATCATATGTGCAAACAAGAGGCTAGTACTTGTGCACCCAATGCACCCCTCTGGCTCTTAAATTGGTCACTCCTTAATGAAACCAGTCTATTTGAGGTGGGTAATTAATGGGTAGGCATGTTGACTAAGTTTGGATTGATTTCGGGTAGAATCAAAATTAAACTTTGGTGTCCCACTGTTTTATGTTGGAGAAAAATAAACTTAAAATGTTTTTAGTTTTGGTGGGAATGAATCTTAGGACCTAGAAGTCACTAAGGAATACTGGTTCATTCTTTATTTTTATGAATGAACCTTTAGTCCCACATTGGAGAAACTAAAGATGGTTCATCTCCTTATTACCTATAAAGTTGCTTCTAAGGGAAGGCCCTTAGGGGTTTAGACACTTTTGTGGTTGGGGGAGGACTAAGGCTATGGGCTAGTTGGAGCAAACATACTTTTCACATACGCGCGGTGCTTCGCACCGAAGCACGCACGCTTGCGCTTGCGTTTTGCGGCTTGCGGACTTGTGGGTGCGGTTGCGGGTGTGACTGTGGCTACTGCTGCGGGTGCAGGCATAGCTGAGGTTGCGGGCCAACCAAGACTTACCTTTTTTAACAAAACATTTTTTCCTTAAAGAATTTAAAACCAAAACAAATTTTGCTTTAAATGTGGGGACATCTGACGCGACGAAATTTTAGCTGAATTAAAGAGAGAATTGTTCTTGACCGTTTTAAATCCGTTTTAAACATTATATCCGTGCTTAATGCACGAAATTGATTTTTCAATCAATAGCCATTAATTCCCTTCTCTTCTTTTGGATATAAAAGAAAAACGATTTCATCATTTCAACTCACTCCAGAAGCATCTACTATCCTGTCTTCTTTTCCCCTCTTTTTGCTTTGTTTTTCGCACATTGCTTGTTTATTTTCCATCCACCATCTTGATGCTAAGTCCTTGAGGGTGATTTGTATTGTGCACATTGCTAAAGATGTTGTCTCTCCACAGTACTAAGAAAATTGCATTTAAGAGTGTCCCTTTGGGTCAACACACTTTTGTGTGGGGGAGATGACTTAGACAATGGGCTAGTTGGTGCAACCACACATTTCACACACGCACGGTGCTTCGCACCGAAGCATATACGTCGCCGTCGTCCGTCCGGTCGGGCGGGCCGGGCTCGGATTCGGGTATGGGTGTGGGTCAACTAAGACTTGTCTTTTTGGAAAAAATACTTTTGAATTATTTCTTTAACGAATTTAATTTCAAAAAACAAATCTTGTCTTAATGGGGGGCGTCTGTACCGGTGAATATAATTTCATTTGCAACATGTGTCGACATTTTCTGCCCGTTTTTTATTTACATCATTATGTCTACACATTACAACATTATGTCGACACATATTTACTTCATTATGACGACACAGATTTACAACATTATGTCGACACAAGACTAATTGCTGGACTGATTTCTCTCTTCCTCTTTGCCTATAAAAAAAATATTTTTCTTTATTTCAACTCATCCCAGAACATGCTACCATCCCTGGCTCTTTTCCCCTTTTCTTGCTTTGCTTGCGCATTTGCTTGTTTATTTCTTTCCTTCATCTTGCTATTGAGTTCTTTTGAGTGGGCAAGTATTATATTGTTATAGAATACTTGTTGATAGTTTTGTAGTTGTGGTAAATAAAGGTTCGTTCAAGACTTGTGAAGATTTGTTTTTAAACCTAATTTCTAAGACTAAAAATAGCAAAACTAAAATAAAGTTGATAACAAAATTGAGATAAACTGAGGCTAAGATTCCACTATTTTCCAAATTTTAAAGTGATTTAATTCAATAATTATAATTATGCAATTCTTTCATTTAATTTGATTCTAAAATATTGCAACAAGTAGATTTTTAAAACAACAATTGTATAACAAAAGCATGGGACATCAAAAACCTAGGCCAAGCATGTACCATCTAACGAAATCACAATTGTTTAATAAAAAACAATAATCAAATTTTAACCAAGGAAAATAATCATAAAAGAATTGCACAAATTAATTAATTAAATATTACCACATAATTTTTTAAAAAAATAGCTTCCTCCGTCGCCTCAGAGATGGGGTGTAACTCCTTTTATTAATGACTTGCTCAAAATTATGGTTCATGGCTCAAAATGTTCACAAATGATGAAAAAGGAGAAAAAACAAAGAAAACAATGAGTTTGCAACAAAGAAGGGCCGAGGATAAACGTTACATATGCGACAATATCCGTTGCAAACGAGTAAAGAAACTGTTGCAACTTAAGATAAACGTTGCAGATGCGACAATATCTGTTGCAAACGGATGAAGAAACTGTGGCTGATTGGTTGAAGATATTGTTGCATATTCTCTGTTCTTCATGCATGCAGCAGCAACAATTCTCTGAATTGATTTTCTCTGCCTCTATTCGCATCCTGAGCTCTCCCAAAAACTCTCTGCCTCTCTTATGAATCGACCCCATCCTATTTATACACCACAAACCACCAAATCTTCAAAAGAACTTCATTAACATAGAATAATACTCGGGTATTTTTTCTCTTCAACTTTCGTGATCTGATTTGATATTCTGTCTTGATTTTGGGGTCTCCCAATCACATAAAATTTCTCCATGATAATGGCAAGATAATATCTTGTTTTATCTCCTCAAAATACTCTTAACACTCCGCAAATTATTCGCTGAAATCTTCACACAATTAAGTGAAGTAATTCTCCCGCCAAAAATGTTTTGAATTTGAAAATGAGTGGGTGCCTTTATCCAATGTATGGGTGCCTTTATCATTTTCCATGGGTGCCTTTAACATTTTTTGGGTACTTTAGACGCTTTTTAGCCAACTTTTCCACAAGACTTTATTCTTCAAAAAATACCTACAAACACAATGAAAATACAATACTAGTACAAAATAAGGACTAACAAGAATAGAGAAGTGAGATCAAATTAGACACAAATATGTGTATATCACTTGTATCGGGCAGTTTTATCCTGGACACAACTTCATTGTTGGGTATTTAGCATCACTCATTTTTGAGGCGTACCGACGAACTATTGTGTTAAGGACAGTTTGATGATCAAGTGACTCTGCCCTCAAATCAATGTTTAAATTTCAAAAAATTTATTTAACGTTAACATCATTTGTTTTCAGTATTCAATTATTGCAGAAACAACAAAACCAGCTAGAGATATACATTTGGAATTGGAAGTGGATTTACAGTCGAAACCTGCATCAAATTTCATTGAAACAAAGACAAGTAAGATACATGAGAGGATTTTGCTCAACATCTTGCTTTTGTTTCTCTGTTTCTAGATCTATTAGTATGGGTTGTTGAATTAATAGCAGATGAGTAAAGTGGATAAGAATTCAAATATACGGGAGAAAAGTGATGATGAGACAAAGAGGGAAGTGGGAATTGAAGTGGGAGAGAGACTGTAGTAAAGTCGGTCCCGGTGGCGAATGTTGACAAATGAAGACCTTGACTAAAGAAACAAATGGGTCAATCACGAGATTCACAGCTAGGCCTACTTTCTACATACACCATTAAATGTTAAATGGGACTTGACCAACTAAGATTAAAAAAAAGAAACGATACGTATAGGCCTTGTTTGGTCTAAATTATAATTATCATTTATGATTTTAGATAATTATAAATTGAAAAATGATTATACTATTAATTAATTTTTCAATAAATTTTAATAAATATATTTTTGAAATAATTTATTATCTTAGAAAAATGCTCTCAAATACGAGAGGAAAAAATGATGATCTAAGAAAAATAAATTTAGTCCACTATTATTTTTTTGTATTTCTCTTGATATTTTTTCGCATTGCATTGATTTCTTCCATTAACTGTTGAACATGATCAATACTGTTTTGTGAACTTTCTTGAGATGAACGGCTAGTTGTGTGGCATTCAGAATCATTTAAGTGGTCATTACTGGGTCCTTTCTCTTGTGATCTTCTCGGTGTTTCTTTTTGTTGAGGAACTCCTATAACATTACTATCCTGATTGCCTGAATTGGCATCTTGATCCTGCATGCCTCTTTGTGACATTGTCCTCATTTGTATGTACTTTTGTGGTGATGAAATTTCTTCTAAACTCAAATTCAAGTTGGTGTAGGAATTTATTGTCCAATATTCTAAAGGAGCTCAAATAATGAATTATGTATTTCAAAAGATTTTATCCTTCCAATAAATTTGCAACAGGATTTGGATAAAACTAAATGGTACATATTATCACAGTATCAAAAATTTAGTTGAAACAAAAATCAAGGACCTAATAAATATAACATGTTGCTAAGTGAACATTTCTTGAATTTGAGAAATATGGTACAAAATAGTGAAAATTAAAGAAAATTAATCATAACAACCAAATTTAAATATTCATCAACTGTCTAGTTTTTAGAGTGAAAATCATATTTTTCAACCTTTTCATATGAACCTAAATTATTGCTCTTTACATAGAAATTCTTTTAAATAGAATATGACTCAATATTTCAACAACAAAATTTTGTCAGGTAGAATAAATTCTTTACTCATCCCTGTTTCTAGCGCCAAATTGTGATTACCAAAAATCTTGTATCTTTGGGATCACAACCAAAAGTGTATAAACTCCAAAAAAATACATTTTCTTATCCTGAATCGCTTCACCATAACATTTTGAAAGTAAAAACGAAAAGACATAAGATTTTATTTGATTTAATCAACAAAACTTTACATTTAAAAATAAATAGTTTGGATCCATTGGTATGATCAAATTTACATTCATACAGAAGAAAAGAAAAGAGAAATAATCTATACTAATGAGATGACTTCATATATATCATAATCATGTTAATCATGAATCAAATGAACTAAAACAATTACATAATTTCATACCTAAGCCCTTTGTTATTACTTCAATGACTTTAGTCTAATTTTTCTTTTATGATTTTCCAACCCCTTTCCCTGTTAATGAGCTTGGTATTTATAGCTTAGTTGATGGAGCTCACCAATCTACATTTCCACATATTTTTCTTATCCATTCTTGGGACAATGTGTAGTTCCGCAAAGCCTATTTGCAATTCCCGCACGGTTTGATTGTTCCTTCCGTAAGTTTTAGCCTGCGTACTGCCTGTTTCTCGTAGTTTCTTACGGATTATCCCGCACTTCTTCTGCGGTCTTGTAGTTAAGTTATTATTTTGGATTGGAATGACTATTGCGAGCTTATTTGAATCATGGCATGTTGGACACGTAGCTATTTAAAGTGATTCGTCATGATTTAATTCTTTGCATTCCGCTGCTTAGAGAGTTGATACATGTCAGTCATGCATTGATACTCATTATTACTCTTTATTATATCAGGTTTTCCCACAACCTGTTGTCAGTCGAGCAATTAAAGTTGTCTGTCTTGATCAGTGCACTTTACTTTCCCGCTACCTACGTGTAAGTCAAGCAGCAAGGCTATCTGTTTTGTGCAGTGTGCCTTACTTTCCCGCAACCCACGTGTCGGTTATGCATTAATGCTGTCAAGATCACTTTAAAGATTTTATAGTTGTCAATTCAACGCTTTCAAAAGACTTTGTTCCAGTGTTTCTAGTCTCATCATAGCTTGTTATTTCTCCAATAGTTTTCAAACACGTGTGCCTCAGATTTTATTCTCTCACAATTTGCCCTGTTTTCCCTTTTTTTCAAATTTTGACAGTTGTTAAAAAAATTTGAAAAAAGGAAAAATAATGATTACCTTTCTATTTCCCACGCCTCATCCTTGTTACACTTTTCCCTATTTTTTCGCTAGCATTAACTCACTTTTGCACGTTTTCTTCAGTTGGCGCTTTTCGAGGAAATCAAATCTCTGAACTTTATTTCTTTTTAGTTTTTGACGGTTCGTCAGTTTCAGCTTTCTCCTATTTAATACCAATTATTTTCTGCATTCCATTCTTTACACCTTTTGTCTTCTCCTTCTTAAAGTTGCAGCACTTTTCATTCCTTCAAGCTTTTCAAAGATTCTTCAATATCTTTTCATTCTTCTCAACTTCTGCAATTCGAAATTCTCTCATCGGGATCCAGTCTTTGCTATTATCAAAGTATTCTTCTTAGACTCTTCTACTCCTCTGTAAGTTATTCCTTTGTTTTTACTCTTTTCCGTGTTTGCTTGATTATTATTCACTGTCATGTAGATTCTTTTGAGTTTAATAGTGAAGATGATGTTGATGCCCCTATCTGTTTATTACTTATTGGAACGAACGATGATTGTGAAGTGGTTGAATTTTCTTTTGATGATTGGTTATTCTGACACGATTCCTAATTTCTCTTGATTATAAAATAATTGTTATCTTATTGTTTTATTTTGTTACCTTTTATGCTGCTCTTGCCTTTTGATCTTTAGTAATCTTTATTTTTTCCTTCTTCCCTGTAGATAAAAATATATCATGGCTGGAAAAGGTAAAGCTCGAGTTTCTGATGATGCTTCTCGTCTAGATGATCAACCTTTACACAAGATGCCATCCCGTTATCCTGTATCGAGGAGTCATCCTTCAGAACCTGCAAGGCCCGCAAGTGTCCAAGCAGTGAATAATCCTGTTCCTAAAGACAAGCAGGCTTACAAAAGTTGTAGCTTCAGGTCTATGGATCTCGAAGAGTTTAAAAGGATCCATGGTCTCGAAGGATTCAAAGTCTTTTTTTTTTCGATTGCGCTTCCGATGAAATTTCCCTGGCAATGATAGAGGGTTTTCAATATACCAATAATAGATTATTAATTCTTGCAGGAGCTATAGATGCGGGCTTACAGCTTCCCTTGTACCAAAAAGAGAATCCTTATCAATTTGAAGTCCTTACGAGTCGTAATCAATCTCACCAAGGCTTAGTGCGATCAAATGCGCAATACAATGGAAATTGGTGGAGAATACTTGATGAATGCAGCTTACGTAGCCAAGGAAGGACCGGGTTTACATGCTACGTTCCGGACATTAGGTTAAGTAAATATTATACAGTGAAAAATTTCCATGCCACGTATGCGGACAATGTTTCCGTAAAGAACTACAAGAATTGGAGTGTTGGCCCAAACCGTAAAGGTGGGAAGGGGTTCCGTTTACTATCGAAGATTGACAACGCGAAACTGAAGTATATTCAGGGAACAATAATTCCTCTTAGGGAAAGAGTTCGGGAAGATCATGACTATAAATGGTATTGCACCCCTCTCCTTATTGAAGGTCCCTGGGTCTTCGGGTATGCTTCCAATAGTGTAGTGTACGACCTTCTCACTCGTTTCAACGGTTATTGCCCTTACAAATTAAATTTTTCTGATTTCAAGTTCCCTCTTTTCAGCAAGGTACGTATTTTTGCTTGAGTATAAATGTATTGCTTAGAGTATAGTTTTCGTTTGATAGTAATTTTTTTTCTTCTTTTTCTTTTTATAGTCGCAAATTGAGTCAGAGACTGAGCCGTTGGATGATGAAGGCACTCAGGATGAAACGAGGTTAAAACGCAAGGCCACACCTCTTCCAAAAAAGGTATTATTTTATCTGTTGACTTCTTATATATTGCTTTTAGAATTTCCTTTGATGAAGCATTGTGGTATATTTACAGGGTCGGAAGAAAGCGAAAGGCGCGCCCCGTGCTTCTACAGATAGGGAAGAGGGTGATATTCATGATTCTCCTCTCCATCATCCACGTTCTAGGGGTGAAGGAAGTTCTGCTGCAAAAAGGAAAGAAGGAGGTCAACGTATTCCCCTTCTACTAACGAACTTCGAATCTGCGAGACAACATGATGTCGTGGAAGAAACCTTGCAGATTCCGAAGGATTCCTCGGATCAAGTTATTGTCCCTGATCCTTCTTTCGATCTTCAATTCTCTCCTCTTCCTGGGGATGAGCCGCTTGAAACTGCTTCTAATGAAGATGAGCCGACTGATGAAGAGGATCGCAACCCTCAGGCATCTGTTGCAGAGTCAGTAGTGGCCCCGTAAGCACATGTTCCGGAAACATAAGTGGCCCCGCAAGCACATGTTGCGGAAACAGAAGTGGCCTCGCAATCACATGTCGCGGAAACATAGGTGGACCCGCAAGCACAAGTTGTGGAAACAGAAGAGTCGGCGAGCACCAGTACATCGAATAATGTTCCCTCAAGCATCATGATAAAAGTTATTCCTGTTAGGCCTACTGGTACGAGCGGGGTTGATGCTGATGAAAATCAACAGATCAGAGTTTCCTCAATCGAGCAGAGAAAGGAAGTCGCGGAGGCTTCTATTCTCTTAGATAAATAAGAAGAAGTTTTCAGATGGTTCATGTCAAAGAATCTTCTCTCCGTTCCATTCAATTCTCTTCCGGTCAAATCCGATAGTTCTTCGGTTTCTCGATTACGCAAATCTATGGAAGTTGTTCCATGCGATGTGGTTAGAGATGCTTGGTTAAAAGATCAGTGATAAGATGTTGATCCTTTATTCCGCATCATCGATCCCTCTTCGCTTACGGATACAATTGCACTTGCTGATGGAAAAGTGTATTCCTTCCCTCAACAAACTCTTTTACATGTATTTTAACTGTCAACTTACTTATTAATTTCTTCGTATTCCCTATTCTAATTATAGTTTTAATTTCATAGCTTGGTCGGGGTCAAAGCGACTTACACACTGCGTATCAATTCTACAAGGCGCGGTCCTCCATGATGAAGTCCCAATTCAGAGCTGCGGAAAATGACGCCTTGGACCTGCAGCGCGAGAATGATAAACTCCGCCAACAAGTGTTGAATCTTCAAAACCAAGCTTTTGTTCTTTCTTTTAGTTACTTTTTTCTTTATTTTATTTGTCGTCTTCTGAACTACTTTATGGGATCATCGAGGGATTCAGAACTTGTATCTAGGATGCAGCATAAGATTACACAGTTGAAAGATCATGTTATAAAAGTTAATAATGAGAATGTGGAGGTGAAGACAAAATTCAATGATCTTGTAGATAGTCATGATTCGATTATTCAAAAATATAATAAATTAGGGTCACAACATCGACTTTTATATGTGGAAAAAGTTTGCAAGAAAGTTGAATTTGACGCCACTTTGTCGTGGACTAAAGGTTGCGTCTGAAGCACGGGCAATATCCGAAAAATTGGAAGAAGAGAACCGCAAGCTTTGCATAGAGCGGCAGAATATTCTTTCGGGATTTTCCTAATCTGGTTCATATTATCATTCAAGACTTTCTTCGTACATCGCTCAGCTTATTGAAGACATAGACAACTCTACTGCAGAGGCTTATGCCAAGGGAAAAGCCCTTTCGGATGCTCAAGCTATAATTTTAAACTTATCTGATTCTATTCTTCATCGTGAGAGCGATATTCTCCGGTTGCACAAAGAAGTGGCCAAATGCACATCTAAGTTAAACCATTTGCGGGATAATGAAACAGAATTATCTCAGTGTCAACAGCATCTTGAACGACTCAAAGCCAATTACAGCAAGCTTTCAGAAGAATATGATTTCCTTGATATTACGAAAGATGCAATGGGTCGTGAGCTAGTAGAGTTTGAATCCCTCGCAAGAGGTATCTTATTTGATCGCAAACTTTCAAATTTAATATTATTCGCTTATTAAATAATTTGTTACTTTAAATTCAGGTTTTGAAGAAAAATTTAAGGACGCAACAACAAGAGCTGCTAAGGCTGAGGGAGAGCTTGGTGCCGCAACCACTAGGATTGAAGAACTCAATAAACAACTTAAGCTATCTTATGCTAAGGTAAAGGAAGCACAAGCTCATCTTGAGCTTGCCTCCACAAAAGCCAATAAAGCGCAAGCTCAACTTGAGCTTTCTTCTTCCATAGTTAAGAGTGTTGAAGAGACTCTAAAGCATGAGGCTATGAAGAACGAAAGCCTTGTTCGGGATTTAGCTACCGAGAGAGGGAAAATAAACTTTTTGAAAAATAGAACCCAGACATGTGAAACTGCAATAACTCAATTCAAGGTGGAGATTGCAAATAGAAATCTTATATTGAATGGTTAAGAGTCGAGGCTAAAGCTAAATTTGCAAAAGCAGTTAATAACACTCTTGATAGAGTAGAAGATAATGGATTTACAACAGTTTATAAGCGCCGAGATGTTCCAAACAATCCTCCCTTCAAAGGCACTACTCCTGCTTCTTAGCTTTCTTTTTGTTGTTTTGTTCTTCTCCATTCCTTTATTGCAGTTGCTTTTTCATTTTTCCTTGTAACTTTGTTCCTACAAAACAGATTTTGAATATACATTAATTATCAATTTATTGTATGAGTGTAATTTACTTTAGTCGCAAGGATGTTTTTATACCTTGTGTTATATTATAGGTGTAACACATGTCTAACTCCACTCGGGCCAGGAGGAAGTTAGGATGCGGTCCCGAAAGTCTCCTAAAATGGAGAAAGATACAACAATTAGATTCACATTAGGCACCCCTGTTGGCGAAAGACCCAATAGTCATACACTCATAGACATTCATATGGACTTTCTTAGAGAGGTTACATTTGTAGCTTTACCTAATATGAACTCGATAATCGTATTGCTACCTGTGAGCACTTCCCGAAGTGGAGAGTACCTGATATAAAAACCAATAAGATGTTAGATATTTCTGTTGTGATAAATCTCATAGTCATAGATACTTATCTGGATCTTTTAGGAAGATTGCATTTAATATGCATTACCTATTTCAAATATAATTTTTTTTTGCTCAATTGCATTATGGATCAAGGATAGTAGGGTTTGAGATATTGGGCGTTCCAAGGATGTTGTAAAATTCCTCCATCCATATTTCGCAAGTGGTACGATCCTTGCCCTGCAATGCCTTGTATAATATAAGGTCCTCCCCACGTAGGTGCAAATTTTCCCACTGCTTTATCTCTTTGGTATTCCGGGATTTGCCGCATAACATATTGTCCTTCTACAAATTCTGATCTTTACTTTTTTACTGTATTCTCTTGCCAGTCTCCTTTGATAATTCTCCATTTTTTGAAGTGTAACTTCTCTTCTTTCTTCTAGATCATCCAACTTTTCCAACATTAAATCTGAATTTAAATTTTTCTCTCATGCCTCTGTTCTTGTAGTGGGTAGAATGACTTCCGTTGGAATAACTGCTTTTGTCCCGTAAGTAAGAAGAAATGGTGATTCTCCAGTGGATTCTCTTCTAGTTATACGATATGCCCATAATGTATTATGAAGCTGTTCACACCACCGTTTATGGTGACCATCAAGAGTTTTCTTTAGATTCGTGGCAATTGTCTTATTTGTTGCTTCAGCTTGCCCATTGCTTTGCAGATAAAGCGGAGTAGACTTATTCTTTTAAATATTAAATGCTTCAAAAAGCATATCAATATTTTTTCCTTGTAATTGTTGTCCATTATCCGAGACTATGGCCACCAGAATTCCAAATCTACAGATTATATTCTCAAATTTGAATTTAAAAACATCGGTATCTATAATATGTGCAAGAGCTTTGGCCTTAACCCATTTAGTGAAATAATATGTGGCTACAATCAAATATTTTCTCTTTTTAGTTCCTTCTACCAATGGTCCAACAATGTCTATCCCCCATTTTACAAATGGCCAAGGGCTAAGTACCGAATTAAGTTCTGTTGCGGGAGCTTTTATCTTTTTTGCATATCGCTGGCATTCTTCACACCTTTTTACCATGTTTTCCGGATCTTTATGCATAAATGGCCAATAATAAACTTGCATCTTTGCCTTTAAAGTCAGTGATCGCCTTCCACTATGATTTCCAGCATCACCATAATGTATATCTTTGAGAATTCACCGCCCTTCCTCTCGTGATAAACATCGAAGTAACGGTCCTAAAAAAGACTTTCGGGAAAGAATTCTATCCCGTAACTGATAATTTACAGATCTTGATTACACCTTCCATGCTTCTTTAGAATTTGCGGGTAATTTTCCATTTCGCAAATATTGATGGACTGAAACTCTCCAATCTTCTTCGGTTTGGTGATCTTCTATCTTGTGTGGGAAATTTCTTTTATTTTGGATAACTGCATCTTCAATATCTTTCTCCATTTGTTCTTGCATATTTTCAACTGCCCACAACTTGATTGATGGTTCATAAATACGCCCAATTTTTAACGATGTTGTATTTCGATCCTTTATCATTGGAGAAATATATGCTAATGCATCAGCATGTCGATTCTTATCTCTGGATAGATGTCGAAAGGTTATATTTGGAATCTGAAGCGCCAGTCTTTGCACAAGATTTTTATATTCTATCAAGTCTTCATCATACGCTTGATATCTTAATTCAACCTGTCGAATTATTAATTGTGAATCACTTGTGAGTCGGACATCGCTTATCCCTAACTTAATGATAAGTCTGAGGACTTGAACCACAGCTTCATATTCCACTACATTATTTGTGTGTTCATCGAACTCGAGGCGGAATGAATCTACCATTCTATCCCCTGTAGGAGTTGTAACTACGATTCCAATTCCAGCACCTTCTTTATTCCTGGCTCCGTCAACAAATACTTCGCATCTTTTGGGATTTACAAAATTCAAGATATCTTGAGGGTCACCATCTTCAATTCCGGGTAAACCTTGAAATTTTGTATCATAAAATAATAATAACCAATGTCAATAAAAATTAGGAAATGAAAAATGAAACATGTTCATTCTTAAATCCGGGCAAACCTTGAATTTCAAAGTTATCGTCCAGCGGAAATTCCGCAAGGAAATCAGCCAAAATTTACGACTTTTGTGCAGTTTGTAATTCGAATAATATGTTGAATTGCTCGAGTTGTGCATTCCATTTTGCTATTCTTCCGACTTTTCCTGCATTCTTTAATACTGACTCCAATGGTGCTTTGCTTGGTACCCGCACACAATGTGTCAGAAAATATGTACGTAGTTTTTGGGTAGCAAACACCAGTGCTAAGATTAACTGTTCAATTTTCGTATAATTTCTTTCTGCAGGATTCAAAGTTTTACTAATATAATACACTGGCTTTTCAATATTTTCATTGGTCCGGACTAACACCGTACTTGCCGCAATATATAAGGCTAGAATTTCTTCAGGCTTTGGCTTTTGCAGTGCAGGTAATGTTGCGAGGTAAACCTTGATATTTTGAAAAGCTTGCTCACATTTCTCATTCCATTCGAATTTATTTTTCTTTTTTAAAATATCGAAAAAGGGTTTGCATCTCTCCGATGATCTTGCGATAAATCTGCTTAAGTGCAGATAAACATCCATTTAGCTTCTGAACTTCTTTAACATTCCTTGGAGATGGCATGTCTATTATTGCTTGAACTTTTGCAGGATCAACTTCGATTCCTTTTTTAGTAATTAAATATCCCAGAAACTTCCCTGAAGTGACCCCAAAAATGCACTTGTCAGGATTGACCTTCATTCTATATTTCCGCAAGGCTTGAAATATCTCTTTTAAATCTTGTAAATTATTTGTTGCAAGTTTGCTTTTTACTAACATGTCATCCACATAAACTTCCAGAGTATGTCCTATCCAAGGTTTAAAAATTGTGTCAACCAGCCGCTGATATGTTGCTCCGCATTTCTTAATCCAAATGGCATCTTGGTGTAACAATATAAACCGCGTGGAGTAAAGAATGCAGTGTGCTCTTGATCTTCTTCAGCTAGTGCGATCTGGTTATACCCTGATTGTCCATCCACAAAGGATAAGGCTTCATGACCTTCAACAACGTCTACCAACTGATCTATGCTGGGGAGTGGATAGATGTCTTTCGGGCATGCTTTATTCAAGTTGGTGAAGTCTATGCAAATTCTAACACCTCCATTCTTCTTTGGTAGAATCACCATGTTAGAGATCCAAGTTGGGTATCGCACCTCTCGGATAAATCCCACATCCATGATCTTTTTTTATTTATTCTCTACTGACTCATGGTATTCGGGCGCAACTTTACGTATACGTTGCCGAAAAGGTGTGGCATCGGGGTGTATATGCAATTCTTGCTGTACAATATTTGGGTCGATACCTGGCATGTCCTCCATTTTCCATGTAAATATATCTTCAAAATCTCGAAGTAATAAGATTAAATTTTGCTCCCTTTCCGTTTCCATCAACGTCCCAATCCTTATTAGCTTGGGAAACTCTTCTGTTCATATATTAACATTTTTGGTTTCCTCTATCGGGGTAAATGTAGGTTTGGGAGATCCTAAAAATGTGGGAGCCCCCTTTGGTTGCTATGCTGGATGATTCCCATGATCTGCTTTTGATGTGTTTCCTTTTTCTTCAACATCTTCACTTGTTTCATTTATCGCTTTTTCCCTATCAGTCTGACTCATATACTGGTCTAGGGCATCTTCTTTTGCCTTCATTTTGCGTTCCTTTTTCTTTTTTTGTTCTTGATGTTGTCGTTCTTCATTCATACGAACTTCGGCTAGGATGCAAGATTTAGCTTCACTTTGATCTCCTCTTATCTTCATTTTTCCTTGCCGTGTTGGAAACCGCAAGTATTGGTGATACGTTGAGGTTACTCCTTTTAACTGATGAACCCAGTGCCTACCGACGATGGTATTATATAGAGACGGAATTTCCACTACACTGAATTTCGTCAAAATACTTACCGGACATGCCGTAACATCAAGCAAGATCTCCCCTTTTGGTTTTGAAGCTAATCCGTTAAACCCATAAATTATATAGCAAGAAGGAGTTAACTGATCATCTTTTAATCCCATTTTTCGAAAGGTATCATAAAACAACACATTAAGGGAACTGCCCCCATCCATAAGAATTTTCCTTACGTTCCATCCCGATACAGGCAGTGTAAGTACCAATGGATCGTTGTGGATTTCAACCTCTTGATCAACCTCATTTGCAGAAAAAGTTAATGGGGACGCCATCCAACCTTCCCATGACTCAGTAAATCTTCCCGCAACCTTGAAGACTTCATGATTGTGGACTATTTTATGCAATTTCATATTGATCGCTGTACTCATGGATGATTGGCCTGACTCAGAATATATGATCATGTTTATAGTTTGATTATTTTGAGGAATATTTACTGCTTTTCCCTTATTAAGCCTTGGTAGTGGATCAGTTGTTTGAATGAATTCTTTTAATTCCCCCGCGTCAATTGACCTTTGCACCTGCATTATTAAATTTCTGCATCGGTTTGTGGAATGGCCCCGATAACAATGGTATTCACAGTACTCTTTTGAATTTGTGTATGTTCAGGTTGTTGTTCTTTTGTTCGTGGCCAATGAAAATCTGGTCTATTTTTATTGCATTTAAAATTCCAGAATAAGGAATATTGAGTTTAGTAAAGATTTTTTCCTCAAATTGTTGGATAAACTTTCTTCTTTCGTCCATCTTTGTTCGCTTTGATTCATTATTCGGATATTTTCCCGCAAACCTCTTTCCGGTTCCGGATGATGGTTCTATTGAATTGGCTCTTTTTGCATTCCCTTGTGGTGGTGATATTATTCTCGGATGTTGCCTTTGAATGTCTTGCAATCTTGCGCATTTTTCAATGATATCTCCGAGATCTCCTTTGGTTTTTGGATTTGTATTATGGATATCTACAAAGAGTTGGCTTTCCCGATTGGCGATTCCCCACTTATAAATGTTGATCGCAACCTCTGGAGTTACATCCGCAATTGCTTGGCAGATCATTTGCCATCGATCTGTATAATCTCGAATGGTTTCTTCTGCTGATGAGGCAAGTGAGTACAGCTTATCCATCCCTGCATCTGCGGGCCGATTGTACATGTATGCTTCTAAGAACTTGCGAGTTAACTGCGTATAAGAATTTATCGACCCTTCTGGTAAATTGTCATACCATGCCAAAGCTATTCCTTTCAAACTCGAAGGAAAAAACCGGCACATAACAACGTCATTTTGTTCCCAACGTGTCATACAACGATTGTAATACTTCAAATGAGTCGTTGGGTCTTTCGTTCCGTCATAGCATTCGAAAAGGGGAACACTACATTCGTGCGGTATTTATGTATATGCCAGGTGTGGTGCCAATGGTGTCCTTCGGGATTCTTTTAAAACTTCCTCTAATCTTCCACCTTCTTTATTCTTTAAATTTTTAATTTCTTTCCGCATTTGTTCCATATCCTCATAGTATTTTTGCCACCTGTCTTTATACAACCTTGATGCATCAAAATTTAATCTGTCTGGTTCATTTTGTTGACTCAAGGGTTGTACCACCATTACTCTTTGATCTCTATTAACCTTCATTCATCTTCGTGCAGGACTGCTGGAGCTTGCTTGTTGTCCCTGTGTTTTAGTTATTGACGGTTCCGCACCGTGTTGGAATCTTTCTTTAAGTGCTTGATTTTCTCTGGTCAACAATGCAATTTGTTCCGCACAAACTCGTTGTTCCTTTCGCATTGCATTCATTTCTTCCATTAACTGTTGAACATGATCAATACTATTTTGAGATTCTTGAGATGAACGACTAGTTATGTGGCATTCAGAATCATTTAAGTGGTCATTACTGGGTCCTTGCTCTTGTGATCTTCTCGGTGTTTCTTTTTATTGAGGAACTCCTATATCATTACTATCCTGATTGCCTGAATTGGCATCTTGATCCTGCATGCCTCTTTGTGACATTGTCCTCATTTGTATGTACTTTGTGGTGATGAAATTTCTTCTGAACTCAAACTCGTGTTGGTGTAGGAATTTCTTGTCCAGTATTCTAAAAGAGCTCAAATAATGAATTATGTATTTCAAAAGATTTTATCCTTCTCAATAAATTTGCAACAGAATTTGGATAAAACCAAATGGTACATATTATCACGGTATCAAAAATTTAGTTGAAACAAAAATGAAGGACCTAATAAATATAACATGTTGCTAAGTGAACATTTCTTGAATTTGAGAAATATGGTACATAATAGTGAAAAATAAAGAAAATTAATAATAACAACCAAATTTATATATTCATCAACTGTCTAGTTTTTAGAGTGAAAAACATATTTTTCAATCTTTTCATATGAACCTAAATTATTGCTCTTTAAATAGAAATTTTTTTAAATAGAATATGACTCAATATTTCAACAACAAAATTTTGTCGGGTAGAATAAATTATTTACTCATCCCTGTTTCTAGCGCCAAATTGTGATTACCAAAAATCTGGTATCTTTGGGATCACAACCAAAAGTGTATAATCTCCAACAAAATACATTTTCTTATCCTAAATCGCTTCACCGTAACATTTTGAAAGTAAAAACGAAAAGACACAAGATTTTATCTGATTCAATCAACAAAACTATTTACATCTAAAAATAAATAGTTTGGATCCGTTGGTATGATCAAATTTACATTCATACAAAAGAAAAGAAAAGAGAAATAATCTATATTAATGAGATGACTTCATATATATCATAATCATGTTAATCATGAATCAAATGAACTAAAACAATTACATAATTTCATACCTAAGCCCTTTGCTATTACTTCAATGACTTTAGTCTAATTTTCCTTTTATGATTTTCCAACCCCTTTCCCTGTTAATGAGATTGGTATTTATAGCTTAGTTGATGGAGCCCACCAATCTACCTTTCCACATATTTATTCTTATTCATTCTTGGGACAATGTGTAGTTCCGCAAAGCCTATTTGCAATTCCCGCACAGTCTGATTGTTCCTTCGGTAAGTCTTAGCCTTCGTACTGCCTGTTTCCCGTAGTTTCTTACGGATTATCCCGCACTTCTTTTGCGGTCTTGTAATTAAGTTATTATTTTGGATTGGAATGACTATTGCAACCTTATTTGAATCATGGCATGTTGGACACGTAGCTATTTAAAGTGATTCAACATGCTTTAATTCTTTGCGTTCTGCTGCTTAGAGAGTTGATACGTGTCAATCATGCATCGATACTCACTATTACTCTCTATTGTGTCAGGTTTTCCCGCAACTTGTTGTCAGTCGAGCAATTAAAGCTGTATGTCTTGATCAGTGCACTTTACTTTCCCGTTACCTACGTGTAAGTCAAGCAGCAAGGCTATCTGTTTTGTGCAGTGTGCCTTACTTTCCCGTAACCCACGTGTCGGGTATGCATTAATGACGTCAAGATCACTTTAAAGATTTCATAGTTGTCAATTCAACGCTTTCAAAAGACTTTGTTCCAGTGTTTCTCATCTCATCATAGCTCGTTATTTCTCCAATAGTTTTTAAACACGTGTGTCTCAGATTTTATTCTCTCACAGATATGGTAATTAGGTCAAGAGAACAATTTAGTTAAGAACATGATGTCGTGTTCCCGCTATTAACATTTTCCTACGGTTCTCCAAAGTTTCTAGACAGAATTCCCTTGTGGGTTCATGACTTCATTCATGCTAGTGGATTGTTGACCTATCTTCATTCCATTAGGTTTGAGTGACATCAATTATTAAACAAGAAGAATATTAAATGATTGAACTTTTAAAGTATTGTTGTCCATTGTAAAATTACTTGTGATGATATCCTGGCTTACAAAATCTTACTTTAGGATTTTTTTTAAAGCGCACCAATGTGAATCGAGGAAAACCAAAAAAAAACAAAAGATATCAGTACTAAACTTATACTGTACTAGATTGGTGCCCGTACTCTGGACATACTAAATCTATTCTATTTTTAATTTTTGTCAATAAAACTGTGTGAGTATACGTAAATTATAAGATCTTTTTTTGAAGCATTCGTAAATTATAAGATGATTATAGACGATGTCGTGCATTATGTGCTATATTTTTCAGTGAGTGTATGTGCACCCTTAGATTATCATACGATCTCTAGACATGAATTGTCCACCCTGCTCAGTTTCCCCCCAAGCCTAATTTAATCTCTGTAAGCCTATTCTAGTCTTGATAAGTTCAAAAAGACTCCCAAGTCAATATCCTCAAAATTAAATCATGTTAAAAGAAAATTATAGAATTTTTCTGTGTATTTAATATAATAAATTTTTTATCGAATGAATATATGATTAGTTTGGTTATTTCATACGTTATGATTTTATAAATTATATTTTTTAACATAAGATGAAAATTGGAAATGAGCAATTTATGCCAAGTAAATGGATAGTATTGACGGGCTAATAGGTCGGGTGGTGTTGACGGGCTAATAGGCCGGGTATAAAGCCGGTCATAGAACAGCTCATGACCTTTGTCCGCCCTTTTATTTAAATGGGCTAGGCCGAGCTAGCCCGTAACGGACCATGGATACCTTTGGGATTACATGGATAAAGGCGGTCGGTACTAGACATTCGGACACCGGCTAAAATTTACACCCCTAGTTGGAATATATGTTTAAAAACATAATACAGTAGTATTATGTCAAATTTAGAAAGTTTGTGTGGTAGTATGGTTTTGGGACTCCAACATCGACAAGTATTCAAGTCTCACCCCTTGTAATTCATTAGGGTACATTATCTATAATATAAAAAGAAGTGGTGTCTGTATTATGGGCCAGATCATCCAAAAAAATTATCCGACGATCGGTTTTATATTTTGCCTAATTGAGATAAAATACAGACGAGATCAAATATCTACCGACGGCTGCGATCATGCCTCGGCCCAACAAATAGTTGTCCTCTTCCATGACCTGGCTATGGCTTCCATGACCCATCTATAGCTTACTATTATTATGACCAAAATTTGATCGTACTTCTTTTTAGACCGATACGCAAGAGACAACCGGGGACGTCCTTTCGAGGGACAACCATGACCGTTCATTCGAGGGTATATCCCAACGTCCATTCTTTATTAATAGATCTTATTGAAGAGTTTGAAGCTAGGGAAGAATAGCAAGGGAGGGAGACAGAGAGTCAGAGACGGAGCCAGAGATTGTTTCTTCTCCATCTCCATCTACTTCTACTTCGCTGAGTTACCCTAACAACGACAATTTTTTACTGGGTGAAAAGAAAAACAGGTGTACGAAGAATAAGGATGAGAAGAAAGATGAATTGGTTAGTAAAAACAAATTATAGGGGTTGTTCTCTTAATCTTTAGCTTATCTCATGTTCTTACTTTGATAATTTTAATTATGCTTGATGAAGTCTTCTTTTGATTGAGATATTTAATTGTTGAATGGTTCCCAGACCTTATTTTGTTATTGATTTACTTTGGTTTTTTCCTATTGGAGCTGACAATAGATTGTTTCGAAGATTGGTATTATCCCAGACTTCTTCTCCCTTCAAGACGAAGAATTAAACCCAGACTTATGAAGAATTACGATCTGTTAGTACCAAAAAGTTGCTCTAACACGTGGCAGCAATGTCAGCGGAGCACAGTGTCCCGATACATCAGTATGAAGCACAGTTAAAATGCCCACTACTCAAAGATCGGAACACAGTCAAGATGTCCCGCTACTTAAAGTACGAATCACAAGATCGGAACATACTCAAAATGCGGAGCACAAAATGTCCCGATGCATGGATCAAAATGCTGTTGGATCGTACCAAGGTTCGAAGCATGGATCGTACCAAGGTCCGAAGCATGGATCGTACTAAGGTCTGAAGCATGGATCGTACCAAGGACCGAAACATGGATCGCAATTTGATCTGAAAGCATCGATCGCACCAATCTCGCAAGCCAATCCCGCAAGCCAAGTCCACAATTCATTTCCCGCAAGCCAATCAGACTAACCCAGACCGTTCAAGGGAAAGCTGGATAAGAAGATAAGGTGTACAAATGGACGGATATGGAGGTGCCACGTGGAAGCATTCTTCAAGTGACATGGACAGATGGACACGGAGGAGAAAGCCACGTCATTGACGACATGAATTTTCCTTTAAAAGGAAAGGAAGAAGAACAGAGAAAGGGATGGTTCTTTGGAGGGGAAATTCTTCTCACTGTAAAAGGAGAATAGCTCCAATGGAGTTTTCTGATTTGTAACCACAAACTCATCAATATAATCCTCTCAATTTCACTACCCGTGGACGTAAGCCATTAAGGGCTGAACCACGTTAAATTGGTATTCAATTCCTTTTCTTTTTTCTATTAATTTTGGGTCTGATTTTTGATGATTAATGGTTGTTTTGGGTTGATGAGATTTTCTTCCCAAACACGATCTATTAAATCCCAGGTCAAATGAAGGATTCATGGAATTAAATCCTAGAGAATCAATGAAATTGAACCTGTAATTTCTTCCCATTCTATGCTCATATGAACAGACGCTCCTCCATCGAATGTATCCATTAATCCCAGGTATTACTCTCTCTCCCTCATTTAAGTTTTGTGAAATTAGGGCTTAGATCTTTCTTTTGCCAAAATTGATGGAGATACAGTGAGGAAAGCATACATAATCGGACACTGTAGCAAAAGTAAGATAGATAATAGAGATAGGGAATAATTAGGGTTTTTGGGTGGTCCATATAATTTCATCTCTATCGATCAAAACAAAGAAATGAGGGTTATTGAAGTTCCATTGTTGTCACTCATTGTGATAATTATCTTCTCTTTATTACAAACACCAAAATTTGATGTTAAAAAGGTTCGCATTTTAATTTGTTATTTAGTACTTTCATTTGATTTGCAGAAGTTATAGAACTTTATGGCACAGAGATGTTTGGTTATAACAAAATAGAGTATGATTTCTCTGAAAAATAGTCTTATGTTGTCTACTTAGGTGCACACTCACATGGACCAGAAGTTACACTATCAGACTTAGAGAAAGTGACTGATTCTCATTATCAGTTATTGAGTACTGTTTTAGGAAGGTGGGGAATTTGTATATCTTTTTTCTCATAAATAATTTCTCTGTTTCGATTTCTTAGTGTTCTAATCTGTTTATACTTGCAAATTACAGTCATGAAAAGGCTAGAGAAACAATCTTTTACTCATATACACGATATATAAATGATTTTGCTGCAGTCCTCGATACCCAAGAAGCAGAAGAAATTTCGAGTAAGCAAAATTCGTGCAATTGCCAACTTCTTAAGCTTTCTAGCTCTTCAGTTTTCCCCTATTCTGTCAACTGTTTGGATTTTGATCTTTAAAAGTCTTGAGTTTTTTGCTTAAATGCAGAGAATCCATATACTTTTTTCTGTTTTCGAGAATCAAGGAAGACAATTACACACCACCCGTTCATGGAACTTTCTTGGACTAGAATCCGGTAGCAGTGTAGTCCTGACTCGCTCGGTATGGAAAATAGCGAGGGTATGGCGAAGATACAATCATTGCCAGTAAGTTGATAATGTATTTTAATTTGAATTTTTAGTGTAAAATTAACCCATCCAGCAACATTAATGGTTGTTCGCTTAAATCTACCAATTGTATACAATTGTTGGTTAAACCACCTTCAGGAAGGAACTTCACAGAGTAACAATAGGATTCTAAACTAGACTCCGATAGTTAAAATCATTTCTTTTTCTATTGCATTTACTTCAATCAAAACCAATTCTACAGAGAAGGAATCAAAATCTGTAAGGAAAATTTCGGTTAATTCAAATCTTACATTACATCATTGTGTAATGGTTTTTATCCTGCGATTTTCAGGATTTTTAATCAGTTGTTTATTGCTGAGGGAAGGTGTTAACTCAGTCCGAGTTTTCTGAAGATGAACCGCTTTCGGTGGTTATAATGAAGGTAGCATCATCTATAAGTTTTTTTTTTTTTCTGGAAAATATATTCCTGTTTATGTGTGTGCATGCATGTTTAATTAGTGGTTTCATGATCTGTTGTCAGAATGGTAAAAAGGTTATTTGTGGAACACAGAATGGAGTGCTATTATTATATTCGTGGGAATATATGAAAGATTGCAGGTAGGTTCTCTGAATATTATTGGATACAGTCGAACCAAGTTTTAGCAATAGTCCAAAGTTAAATTTTGAAAAGAATATTATGGACCAAAGATGAATGAATTAGCAAATTGATTCAAGCTTAATTCTTGCTTTCCAGTGCCTAATAAGAAACATTCTTAAGTTATTTTTCTATAATCTTTATCGTAACATGATAAGTTCTTTTCTTTTCTTAATCTCCAGTGATCGATTTATCGGTCTTCAATCAAATTCTATTGATGTGTTACTCAAGGTTAGCACGCTTGGATTCCCTTTTCAATCTTTTCTTGATCTAATGATAGTTTTAACCAAACTTACTGTAATTTTACCTCTTAATTGTACCAGCTCGATGAAGACCGAGTAATTACTGGATCAGAAAATGGTCTCATTAGGTAAGAAGAGTACTTGCGGTAGTACAGACTGATTCTTCATGCATGCGTGACATTAGAATCTTAGATTATTTTTGCGGTTCTTCACTGTATAATAATCAGTTCTTTTTTCTTTTCTCGATTGTGATTTCATGTAGGGCTATTTATCTTGGCATTTATATTACAGTTTTTTGGGTTTATCTAACACAGTCTAACTGTTTGTGGAAATGCCTAGCGGAAGGAGTCAAATATGTATAGGGAACTGCCAGAGACTTAAAGTGAAATTACATAGAGATGAAGATGAAATTACATAGAGTTATACAGGACTATTAATCAATATTGCAGGTAACACTTCTGCAGGGACAACCGTCTGTTAAGCCACCAGATGAGCCTGTTTCTGGGTACCAAACTGTTCCGTTGAATAACATTGAGGATTTTGGTGGACATTACAAACAGGTAACAACTTTATTTATATCCTCATTGTTAATCTGAGTTATTAACTTTTAGTCGAATAATCGCAACACTCATTCCACTTTCAGCAAAAGGGCCAAGACTTAAATTAAAGTTGTAGGCTTGGGTTTCAATGTAGTAGGCTTTATATTTAAAGTAGCAGCAAGACCTTTAAGCATTCTCATGACATCAACCGTGTTGTCTAGGTAGTAGTTGGCCTTTCTTTGTTTTTGTCCCATTAAGCATGCAAATATCCAAACAACTGCAGATAGTGATGTGTTAGTATTACTAATGACAATGTCTCTTCCTCATTAGAGTAGGCTCTAGGAGTTTGGAAATGCCAACTTTACTCCAGTGTGTTTGAAGAAGATATTATGGCTAAGAAAAATTGTTTAGATTGCATTAGTTAATCCCTAACATGCCAAGAGGTGGTGGTGAAATCGAATTTGGCAATCAATCCCGTATCCCAGACTTCTTCTCCCTTCAATTTTCATGCACAATCAAAGCTCCCATTACGAGCACCATAATTTCTTCTAATCAATTTCTATTTGACTGTCGTCGGTTTTCTCCTGCATTTTCAGATGGTTCATCCACTTTAATCGGCTTCTTTTTACACTTACGGAATGTCAAATAGAGTCTTTGTTTCGAGCTGAAGGTGCCTTTATCTCTTTCTCTCTTGGTAACATTTATCAAGAAATGTTCATGTCTCACTTTTCTGTTTTATTTGATATGTGTTAAAAGATAAAAACGAGCCTGGTCGAGTGATTACTTGGCAGCTCTTCATAAGACAAGACAAGGTAGTAATGCATTTTGTTGTGATTGTGTTTCATTTGCCATGATATATGTAGGGGAAAATATAAGCTTGGAAAGTTTATTATCCTGTAAAATCATCAAACTTCTGTAGTCAATTCTAAAGTATAAGTTAAAGTACAAGTGTTGTTTTCATTAAGTGATTAATCTTGGTTCTATTTTCATTTAGTTGTGTAATCGTGGTACACTCTGTTAGTATTAACATGTGTTTTTCACGGATACTGCCATAGGAGATGAAGCTAGCAGTCAATTTCACTCATAGTAAGTTTTTGGGTGTACCAGTTCAAGCAGATAAAGCCATAAAATGTTGGCCTTATAAATTTAAACAACTAGAGGTCTGTTTTGTCTATTTTTAAAGATTTTGAGTTTTTTGAGATATATTTATGTTTAATAACCAATCCATACATGATTAACAAAGTGAGCACATCCTCTTCATACAAAAGAAACAAGTATTGGATCATATTAATCTCTAAACTTGCAAGACCCATCTCTTTACCATCATGTCTCTAAGTGGTGTACGGCTCTTCCCTTTTCCCTGTGTTAAAAATTAGTTCCTTAAGTTTTATCAAGTTGGGTCATGGCTGGAATTTGTCCGGAAGATGATGCGACTGGACCCATGTAGTTTTGCTGGTTCATTGTTAGGTTGTAATGACCGTAATGCTATCTCCTTAAGCTGTAATTGTTCATGTTCATTTCCAAGACCACCTTCAAGAACGTTCAATACAGCTACTATTGATATTAAATTCGATCACCTTTGAGCAACATGAATCACTTTCGCGGTCCATTTGCTTTCTGTTGTTTCTGTTTTCAGCGATATTACCCATGCTTCTTTCACCATCTAGCAATCAAATAATATCAGTTATTGAGAGTGACAGGTGACCTTTTGTTTAATCCATCGTGTTTTGGGAATAGTTATAACATGAGAAAAAAAGTTTATTTCAGCAGACAGAAGTCATCCGAGTTTTACAAAGAGCAGAGCACTTGAGCTTGGACGAGGGGCGAGGGCATAAGTTTATCAAATTTGAAAAGGTACGAGTCCCAAACTTGCCTTGATAATCTGTTTTCTAGCTACTGATCCTTAAAAAACTGTTTTCTAGTTACTGATCTTTAAAAAACAGTTGCCAATAGCCAAGGAGGTATTTGTTGTTGTCTATAAAGATTCACAACAGAGTGCAGATTCATTGCAGAATATTTGACAATTACAGCGAAACTCATCGCAATGACTGCAACAAGTAGCTTGCTTTTCACTACCAAAAAAGCAAGGCTCGCTGCAGAGTGCAGACTAATTAAATTAGGGCCAAATTTGAATTGTTTGGTTCAAATTATGGATGTTCTAAGCCCTAAGACAATTTGAGGTCACTATAGCCAAGTTTTGTTTTCTGTGTATGTCAAACTTCATTTAAGAATCTAATACCTCATAAGCATGCAGATTTGTTGAGTTACCAACCAATCAAATGTGATTGACCCACTTTATATGCGTCTCCTCTGTCTATATATATAAAATATTGTCAGAAAATCATATCATATCATATCAACTATATATTTATTGGATACTAAAATTCATATTATTCTTATTCTCTTTGATCTGTTTTTCGAACGTGTCTACTTCTTATGTTGTTTATATTTGTATCCGATTCTTTGTTTCTTGGGTTTAAACTTTCTACCTGCTACATAGCTAACCAACACAAAGTAAAATAGACAAAAATCCAAAAACAGATTGTACTACAAAGCAATACCGGTAGACAGTGATTACTCTACATCTCTTCAAATAGTTTAACTGCGTCATCAACTCTGCCAATTCTGCCAGCTCTATCGTAACTGGCAAGAAGAATATTATTGGTGAATATGTCTGGAGAAGGACCATACGGCACAACACCACCGAAACCTCTTCCACTAGATGGTTACATGGGATGTTGTTAGTCTCAGTTTCAACCATTTTAACAAAACACCAAACTCTGATTTATTATACAGAATTGTTCTTCTCATATCCTATATTCTGATGTTATTGGCAGGGCCTAAGTCAGAGGTTACAAGAATGTAGTTAAATTTTATTGGCTTTGTTAGCTTCTCAATTGCATGATGGTTCTGAATTGTTAGCTTAGCTTTTGTTCTTGAACCAGGCTTTTCTCTGCCATAATTATACGATTAAAATACAGCTGCAGTACCACTGTTTTACTGCATAAAGTATGGTTCCCCATTCTTGCAGTTCCGTTGTTTCTATTTTAAAGACTAGCACTGAAGGTAAATTATTCTTCGGTCCCATTTTCTTGCAAATGATCTGTGGTGCAATGGTAGCGCGTCTGACTCCATGTTAGAAGGTTACGTGTTCGATTCACGTCAGGTCTATCGCCTGTATTTAACTGCGTTCTACAAATCCTATTAAAGAAAATATTTATTGGTGTTTCTTTTCGTGATGCATACCTGCATTTTGAATAACCTATGATGAAACTATTTATGTTCCCGAGTTCAGGTAACACCATCAGTGTAAGTTTTGAGCATGAATAATTGATTTTGCCTACCATTGTTAATAAGTATCTGGTCACTATAGAAAATGAAAAAATACGCCTCATGGTGTAGTTCTTTTCTATGTCTTCTCCCTGTGGAGCAAAATCAAGAAATACATGCTAAAAACTTACACTGATGGTCTCATGCATGGTGTAGTTCGTTTGTATGTCTTCTCCCTGTCAGTCACTGCTGTCAAATTGTTGTATTTCGATTGGGGATATATAAAATCTTTGGTATAATGGCACTCAAAAGGTACCAAATTGCTAAGGTATATTCGAAGGGACAACCCATCCAATGGCCGATATTGTGAATTCTGTAAATGCTACTTTGAATTCACTATTTTTCTATATCTGTTTATGAGCAAGCAATGGAGCTCTGCCTCAATGCGTGTTCCAAGCTTGGGGGTGTCCAATAGGACCTTCTTCTTCATTATCAGAAATACTGCTTGGTTATATCGTTGATATCCAATTGTTTATTCAAGTATATATCGTTCGTTAGATTTTTTTATCTGGACCAAGGATGTAATTCTTTTTAGAATACCACTGAATGCACCAAAAGGTCTAAAACTTCCTATAGACGATTATCTTTTGTATGGTGTCTGTTTGCTGTAAATGTAAGCAAGAAGTGCCAAAATCTTAACTGTTAGTTGGGTTTTGACTGATCCGAGTATGTTAGTTTTCTGATGCATATAAAAGTTGTCTCTGGTTAGAAACTTTATGCAATCTTAAAGTAAGCACAATTCATTTTCTATTGTTTTCCATAAAGAGAACAAATATTCTCCATGATTCTCTTAAGTGGTAATAGTTACTGAATGCTTTCTTTAAGTTGTATGCATTTTATATTTGTTTATATGGACTACTTTTTGTATGCAGAAATGTGTTGTTAAACATATGGAAATTACATCATAGGCTTAAATTTAATGATATATATTTGGTTGACCGTAAGTGATATGATTCATAGCCGTTACATGAATATGACCCATTATTGAAGAAGAGAGATATAGGGGCTCCAAAATCGATTGAGGAGGTCCTCTAATAAGACGAAATAGGGACATTATGAAGTAAAACACAAAAACTCCTTATCATTAATATTTTCACAATATCCAAACCACCCCTCGTTAGTAATCTTAATTACATAAATTAGTTAAGATTAATTTACATTAATCATAATTAATTAAACATAATCTTTTACCTAATCAAATGATTTGAATTTTTTTTTTATTTGAATTTGTGTTTGGTGGGAAGAAAAACTTGATGAAATCACGATTTGAAAGATTCAAATTTTGTTGTTCAGAGAAATTTACGGTTGGGTTTCATGTCGAACCCAATCGTAACCATATGAAAACCGAAGAACATCAATTTTTGGCCAGATTTACGGTTGGGTTTTCAACAAAACCCAACCGTAAATCAAAGAACAATGATGAACACCATGTTTTGTGCAAAGTTACGGTTGGGTTTTAAACCATACCCAACCGTAAGTAGAAGAAAATGATGAACACCATTTTTCCCATAGTTACGGTTGGGTTTTAAAGGAAAAACCAACCGTAACTCATCATTTTGAGAATTGATTTTTTTTTGTAAAATTTGAGTTTTAAAAATCAAAATTTTGAAATAATTCAATCATTTTTACTAGATTGAAGGTAAATTGGGTGTTTGAAACAAAGAAAAAACGAAAAACACACAAATTAGATAATCCAAATTTGTGTTATCCAGTAGAATTTACGGTTAGGTTTTGACTTATAACCCAACCGTAACAGTTCTGTTAATATTTGTTCCAATTTCAACACATAATTACGGTTGGGTTTTGCCTTAAAACCCAACCGTAGCCAGTAGAACTTACGGTTGGGTTTGGCTTATAACCCAACCGTAACATATTCTGTTTTGTTTCAAATTCAACACAGAATTACGGTTGGGTTTTGCCTTAAAACCCAACCGTAGACAAGTTGTGGTGTTTGTACAAAATGTATTACGGTTGGGTTTAGTTATCGGACCCAACCGTAAATGGTCCTGTTAACTGTTTTTTGATTTTCAATATACTCCAAATTGGGTTTAAAACACAACTTTGTAACTTATTCCTTCTATTGTAATAGATTTAAAGTAGTACATTAAAGGAAAAAAACAAAGAAAACGAAATACAATAGACCATTGGATGATTACACTTAAACACTTAAAGATAATGGCGATAATCAAACACCCGACTTGTTTCCATAATACGGTAGCAATCTGTATGCTTGAACTCCTCCCCATATTTGATTCTATACTGCTCCATAGACAACACATGCTGAAAAAAACAAATCAATTATTAGTTTGAGTTTTTGAAATCTCTTTTTAATTAACGATTTATTAATCGACAAACTTACTCTTTCCACACCGTTCTCGTAGGGATTTGCTTCGAATCTCATTTGCTTTTCCAGTTTTAAGTTGTTCATTTGTCGATACAACGTCTCTAACCGTCTCTTGATGGTTCTCCACGGCCTATGATTTACATTCCCCTCTAACCGCTTCCACCATTCTTCGGTATCTTGACCCTCATACCAATTTTGTTGTGAAACAACGTTGTTATTGTTGTTATAGAAGGCTCTATCGTAAGCATGCTCTAGCATCGTATGCCACGCTCGAACAATTGCAACATCTTCATCATTCGTGTATGTGTTTACCATTTTTAGTGGTTGAAAGGGTATGGTGAAAATAGTGAGAAAGTCTAGAATTATAATGAGAATGAAAGTGATAGAGAATAATAAGAAAGTGACAAGTAAAGGTTTCCTTTTATAGGGAAAAAGGAACCAACGGCTAGATTTTTGAAACAAAAAATCCGTTGGAATTGTGTACTTTAAGGAGACGGAAATTCAGACATTTTGAGAATCCCGCAGAATTTACGGTTGGGTTTTGAGGTGAAACCCAACCGTAATCTAGTTGTGGTGTTTTCTACAATTTATTTACGGTTGGGTTTAGTAATCGAACCCAACCGTAAAATGATTTTTAGAGTGAATTGTAGTTACGGTTGGAAAGGCTCACCTAACCCAACCGTAACTTCTAGTGTTAGTATTAGTGTATATTTTACCATATTGTTACGGTTGGGTTTTGCCTTAAAACCCAACCGTAATCTAGTTGCGTTGTTTGTACAATTTTTGTTACGGTTGGGTTTAGTAATAGAACCCAACCGTAAATATGAATGTTTGTAGTATGAATTGTAGTTACGGTTGGGTTGAGTCATGGAAGCCAACCGTAAAAGCAGTTTTTAAGACAAAATTAGTTATGTTTGAGTTTAGTTCATTTTCTTATCAAATACCAGAGTTGTGAAAAACCTTATTTTTAACATTAAAGGAAGAACCAAAGGAAACGAAATACAGTAGATCATTAGATGATTACACTTAAACACTTAAACACTTAATCATAACGGAGAAACTCAAGATAGAAACTTTGTTCCAAGATACGATAGCAATCTGTATGCTTGAACTCCTTCCCATATTTGATTTTATACTGCGCCCTAGTCATGGCATGCTGAAAAAAATAAATCAATTATAAGTTTCATTATTTTAAATATTTTTTTGAGAAAAAACGATTTATTAATTGACACACTTACTCTTTCCACATTGGTTTCGTCGGGAAATGCTTCAACTCTCATTTTCATTTCCAGTTTTAGGTTTTCCATTTCTTCATACAACTCCTCAAAGCGTCCCTTGATGGTACTGCACGTCCTCCAATATCTATTCCCGTGTAATGCCACAAACATTTCAAACACACGCTCCCACCAAGAATCGTCCTCCTGACAGTCCATCCAATTTTCAGGCATAACAACGTTTCTATTGTTGTTATAGAAGGCTTTCTCGTAAGCTGGTCTATCACCGTAACCCACCCTCGAACAATTGCAACATCTTCATCATTCGTGTATCGAACCATTTTTAATGGTTGAAAGGGTATGGTGAGAATGAGTTAGAAAATGTAGAATTATAATGAGAATGAAAGGGATAGAGAATAATGAGAAAGTGAAAAGGAAAGGTTTCCTTTTATAGGGAAAAAATTCGCAACGGCTAGATTTTCAAAAAAAAAAACCCGTTGGAAATTTTTTTGTCACTATTCAGGGATAATTTACGGTTGGGTTTTGTAATGAAACCCAACCGTAACAAATTTGTGGTTTTTGTAAAGTTATATTACAATTGGGTTTTGGCTTAGAAAGCAACCGTAAATTTTAATGTTAGTTTAAGTGGGATGATCATTTACGGTTGGGTTTTTGTAATGCAACCTAACCGTAACAAACATGTTATTTTATTGCAAATTATATTACGTTTGGGTTTAATTATCGGACCCAACCGTAAACATAAGTTTTTTAGTGGAAATGTAGTTACGGTTGGGTGATTTCTTGAAACCCAACCGTAAATGATCATCTTCATTTCCTATATTCTTCATTTTTTATGCTTAAATCAGTCTTGCATTTGTTTTATGTCGGTGGTAAAAGTGTAAGAGAGATAAGAGAGTTTTAACCCAAAATTTTGAAAAAACCCAAAATGAGTGATTCTAGTGGCAAATTTGTGGAGGGTGAATCCTTGTATGATTGCCAAACTAAATTCTACATACCCATTGAGGGAGACCCAACTATGTATGATTATTTGGATGGTATAGAGGTTTTAAGTGTAAGTTGTGATGGTGTAACTAAACCAAATGGAGAAAGTAGTCGTCAAAGTGAAGATTCAACTGCTGAGAATAGTCAGGTATCATTCTAACTTAAACTCTTTTTCTTTTTTTGCTGATATTTAAGGAAATGAGGTGCATAATCAGGTATTTTTTTGGTTACACCATCATGGTTACGGTTGGGTTTTAAGCCACCCAACCGTAACTATACATTTGTGTTTCTGAAAAGTAGAGTTTTACAGTTTTAAGGTTGGGTGGTTACCAAAAACCCAACCGTAACTTATTACGTGCATGGGTATTTAGTGCACTTGTTACGGTTGGGTTTTACTCTTTAACCTAACCGTAAAATTGGTTTGGCTTTTTTTGTTGTATTACGGTTGGGTCCGTCGATTATACGGTTGGGTCTGACGCTTCTAACCCAACCGTAAACTTATTGGTTTGAGTGTTTTGTCTGATGGTTGGCCTTGATCTCTTTTGTTCAGCTCGCGGTTGTAACTCAACCAATGAATGATCAACCTCCTCCAAATGATATTGAAACTATAGATACTACGGATCACTATTTGAACGACCTGGTAGGTTATAGATAAGTTGTTAATCCCTTTCGACATCCAACATAATGCCATTTTTTTTCTCCTAACTTTCTGTTCTTGGACCATGTAGACATGGGACAAAAAAGATGATGCAAAGAAGTGGGCTACAGAACATGGGAAACTCATCATGTGTGTGATTGTTTGTAACAACCAACAAAAATACACCGCTTTCAAATGGTTTGTAAGTGTAGTGGACAATACACAAGACATGCAAAAAAGGGTACTGAGTATGTACCAAAGACGAAGATCAAGCGAAAAACTTACACTAAGAAGACGGGATGTCCTTTCAAGCTTCAATTTCGTAAGAACAACGAGAATAAGTGGTTCTTGTCTACGGTTGTATGCGGTCGTCACAACCACCTACCACCAGAGACTTTGTTAACGCATCCTTCTATGGCCCGGCTTACCAAGGAAGAAAAGCTCATCGTAAACGATATGACTGAAAAGCGTTTGAAACCCAGTGATATACTCGGGCACTTGAAGAAAATAAACTCAAATAATGTGTCTACGTTGGAGACAATCTACAACGCCAAAGCCAAGTTGAAGCGTGAGAAATGGGAAGAAAGGGACCCGATCCAACAACTATTGTACTTGGGGGAGACGAAAAACTACACCATGTTTCACGAAGAAGATGAGAATAAAGAAATTAAGCATATTATATTGGCTCATTCCGAGTTTATAAAGTTAGCACGGTGCTCCCATCAAGTGCTTATGATGGATTGCACGTACAAAACTAACAAGTATGAGCTCCCGGTTTTGAATGTTGTAGGGCAAACTTCTACCAAGTCCCCATTTAGTGTTGCCTTTTGCTTCTTGAGAAACGAGCTCGAAGAAAGCTATGTGTGGGCTTTGGAACAAATAAAACTATTCTACGTTGAAGGATATACCCCTAAGGTAATTATCACCGACAAAGAACAAGGCTTGATGAATGCCATTGCAAGGGTATTCCCAGATGCTCATCATCTTCTTTGCACGTTCCACTTGTGGAACAATATTCAAACCAAGTGCAAAACGATTATTCGGCCAACAAAGAAAAGCGAGATGGAGAGAATTAAAAAACTGCCGGTTTCAGAACAAGAACGGCCAAAGAAAAATTCGAGGAGGTGACAAGTTGGCGGAACTAAATTGGGCTACTTTCCAAACTGAATGGGACGCTTTGACATGGTCTATCACCAAGGAAGATTATGAAGAAAATGTTCGTATGTTATGCTTGCATTGGAGTAATTATCCAAAAGTTGTAAACTATTTGATGGAGCATTGGTTGAATCCCCACAAAGAGAAGTTTGTAGCGGCGTTCACAAACCAATATAGGCACTTTGACAACCAAGCTACAAGTACCGTGGAGTCATCTCACAACAGAATGAAGAAGAAGCTTCATAATTCTGATGGTGGGTTTGTTACGGTCTTTGAAGCGATGCACGATTATTTTCTCCGTGACCTTGACAGAGTTAAGGAATCTTTCTAAAAAATCCTTTCTAGAAAACACGTCAGCTATAAAGACGAACCATTGCTCCAAAGTATTTTTTTTTTAAGGTGTCGCATTGTGCTATTGAGAAGATAATGTACGAAGTAAAGCACTATAGATTGGGCAACTTACACGGAGAAGAAGAGTGCATTTGTCCTAACATGTCAAGTTTGGGACTTCCTTGCCGGCATTTGATGCCCAAGTACGAAGAAGACGGTGTGATCCCAATTGGATATTGATCCGTTTTAGCAACAATTGTCTTTCGATGAACCCATCGTCGAGCAAGATTTTGGTGCATCGTTTGCCGACACCCACGTTGGAAAGGCTTTAGCCAACAAATACGATACATTAAATAAGGCGCAAAGGCAAATTTGGTTGACGAAGTTGAGTTACTTCGTGTTTCCACACACAAGGTACGCTGTCAAAGAACTAATTAGAGGGAAGAGAAAAAGTAGGCCTTCTACCAAAGAATCGAGGGCCGTCGGACGCAAAAAAGCAAGGGAATTGCATGAAGAATCAAAGAAAAGAAACCCTGTGCATTTGAGCATTTGCAAAAGGAATATGAAGCAGAGGATGAGAAGGAGGATGATGCTGAACGAAAAATAAGTCAAACGGAACAAGGGGGCCAAGTGTAGTAGATATTAAAGGAAAAGGTCCCGCGGTTCCCACTCAAGAAAGTTCAACAATTGAACTTGGTGCGAAGGAAAAAGTTCCTCCACACCCAAACTCAAGAAGAGTAAGTATGAAGGAATTAGCAAGAAGGAAAAAAAGAGTTAGCATGAAAGAATTAGCAAGAAGAAAAGAAAAACTTAAAGCCAATACATTAGTGGTTCTAGAGCCATATACGATCCGGATTGCAAGAGGATTAATGCAATTTCCATCAAACTTTTCAAGAATTGAGAATGGCAAAATCGTCCGAACCGAGCACATTATTTATGAAAATTATATGTCATCGTTTCCGGCTTTTTTTCGTCCATACATAAAGGCAACCGACGATGTTGCCGGTGATGGTAATTGTGGATACCATGTATTCATCGAACAAGTTGGACCATTTAGCGGAGCAGCAGGGTTGGGTATGGACGAAGTAACTTATGTAAGACATAAGTCAGCGGTTGAACTACGCTCTTACCCGGATTTATACAAGCCAATGATGTGTGCATATAGAGATGAAGAGTCGTTGTTAAACGAGGAGTTCATCGCTCTCGAAAGGCGTTTAATAGGCAACAAGAATTGCACTAGCGAGTATTGGATGAGCATGCCAATATGTGGGCAAATCCTCGCCAACGCTTTCAATTGCGTCATACATTATATCTCAAATGGATATTGTTTTACATTTGCACCAACAAGATCAACATTTGTCGAACAATTGACTAATAGAAGACGTGTGATTGGGCTGGTGCAGAACTGCCATTATGTCGGTCTCAAGTTGAAAGAAGGAAGTCCATTACCCCCTTTACAGGATGGATACGATGGTGATATCGCCAAGTCTTGGTGTCACTGGTTCAAGAACAATTTCGAACTCTGGAAGGCATTAAAACCCTCCCCGACCTTTCAATTCATATCATTTGTTTCTGACTCGGAGTCGGAATGATAATATAGTAAACCTGGAAGGCATTTAATATTCGTAGTAACAATATCATATGTATGTTGGAGGAATCATAATATTAATATATTTTTTTTTTTGGAAATGAAAAATTTGGAGTATCACATTGTGACAACAAAATTCACCCAGGTTTACGGTTGGGTTTTCAGTGAAAACCCAACCGTAAACCAGTCACTACACCATAAAAAAATAATTACGGTTGGGTACTGAGTGCAAACCCAACCGTAAACCTTCCAGGGTTTTTCCCCCAGTTTTACGGTTGGGTTATGACTCCAAAACCAACCGTACAACTGCAACGTTTACGGTTGGGTTTTGAGACCAAACCCAACCGTAAACCTGAGTGAATTTTAATCTGGAAGGTTTACGGTTGGGTTTGCATTCAAAACCCAACCGTAAATATTTTTGTTAACCTTTTTTGGAATTTCAGTTCACTCAAAATTGGGTTCAAAACACAAAATTTATGTAAACATCAAATTTTTGACCACATTACAACCCATGAAATCATTAAAGTAACCTGGGATACAATTGAAATTACTACTAACAAACCCAAATGGCATTACAAAAGAACTAATAAAATAGGTTTGCAAGTGAGCAAAAAGTCCTTTAGGATGTGATAATGAGGTAGGTATAAAAAGGGCCATATTTTCCATCTCCTCCATTCTTCAAGAGATCTCTGTAACACCTCATCTTCGGTTTCACCCCTAAGTCGTAGTTGACTAATAATACGAACTAATGCCATAAATTCTTCTACGTATCGGTGTATAGTGTTATATCGACAAATCAACTTGACGTGATCACGGTTATAAGGGTTGCCGGTTTCAGAACAAAAGTTTTCATGGATTGTTTGCCAATAACTCGGACTCGTTATACCACTTTGCCTTCTTTCTTCTCCTATTTTTGGAAAACATAATATATAGTTGCGGCAAATACATAAATCTTCATCCAAAGAAAAATCTGGATTTTTAATCCCAGGTTGACCCATATTCCACTATGTTAGAGTACTAGTTTTGTTAGAGATGATTGTTGTAACATAAAGGTTTAACTTTTAAAAAAAATGGATGGGTTGGATATGTACTCAACTATTTCACTTATAAACCAGAAGAGTAACGGCTATATTTTGAAAAATGGGTCGTACAAGGTTTGAACGGCTCTATTTAAAAACCCCCAAAAAAAACAAAAACGACCCAAAACTTTCCTCAAAATAGATTTTACGGTTGGGTTTTGGCTGAAAATCAAACCGTAATATCTTTAGAAAATTATCTGTTGAGGTTCTTTATTTACGGTTGGGTTTTAAGCCAAAACCCAACCATAACCAACCTTTGTAGCTTTGAGTTTTAAGGTCAAATTAGGGTTTCAAAATCAAAATTTTTAACTTATTCAATCATTTTAACTAGATTGAAGGTAAATTGGGTCATTCAAACAAAGAAAAAACGAAAAACAAACAAATTAGAGAATCAAATTTAATGTTATCCAGTAGAATTTACGGTTGGGTTTTGGCTGAAAACCAAACCGTAATATCTTTAGAAAATTATGTGTTGAGGTTCTTTATTTACGGTTGGGTTTTAAGCCAAAACCCAACCGTAACCAACCTTTGTAGCTTTGAGTTTTAAGGTCAAATTAGGGTTTCAAAATCAAAAATTTTAACTTATTCAATCATTTTAACTAGATTGAAGGTAAATTTGGTCATTCAAACAAAGAAAAAACGAAAAATAAACAAATTAGAGAATCAAATTTAAAGTTATCCAGTAGAATTTACGGTTGGGTTTGGCTGAAAACCAAACCGTAATATCCTAGGGAAATTTTTGTTGTGGTCATATATTTACGGTTGGGTTTTCAGCCAAAACCCAACCGTAACCAACCTTTGTAGCTTTGAGTTTTAAGGTCAAATTAGGGTTTCAAAATCAAAAATTTTAACTTATTCAATCATTTAAACTAGATTGAAGGTAAATTAGGTCATTCAAACAAAGAAAAAACGAAAAACAAACAAATTAGAGAATCAAATTTAAAGTTATCCAGTAGAATTTACAGTTGGGTTTTGGCTGAAAACCCAACCGTAATATCCTAGGGAAATTTGTGTTGGGTATTGAAAATAGCCCAACCGTAATACTCAAGAACATGAAATATTACGGTTGGGTTTTGACACGGACCCAACCGTAATATCAACTGTGTGTAACATTTTTTCCCCAAAATCATGATCAAACATGCGAATAAATCAATTACAAGTTCTAAGAATACATGGGTTTTCTACAATACCTTAGATACACCATTGTTGGACTTTTCGGTGCTTGATTTTGCTTGTCACTGTCGATTTCTTGTTGAATCTCTTGATTAGGTTGAAAGGAGCAGGGTTGATTGCCATCACTACTACCTTGAACGCCTTTAGTATGCTTCTTCATCTCGAATTGTTGAGTTGAGTTTAATCGTCGATGAATTTTTCGAATCGGCGTTGAATCGAGGGAGATTACGGTTGGGTTTTGATAGTTTTTTTTTTTGTTTTAGTTTTTAAAAGTTATGAATTTTGTTTAAAGAGTTTAGGTTTTAATTGGTATAAGGGTAAAATCGTCATTTAACAAAACACCCTAGGACATCCCTTATCGTAAAAATGGGTCACCTCGGCTCAACTAGGAGCCCCTCACTCAAATTTGGAACCCCTATATCAGCCTTCTTATTGAAATGGTCGTGACACCTTCTGAGGTTCTATAACAATAGAATTTTATTTATGTGGCAGTGTGTTCATAGGCAATTAAGCGAAGTGGCGAATCCAACAGCTACTGCAATTCTCAATATGATATTTTCTGGCACTTTCTTTCTCTTCATCCTCTATGTGAAGGAGCATAAAAAATAAGCAAAATATCTAATATTTATGTTGTCGGCACCAATATAGCATACACCTTTAATAGTTAACTCCTGCGAATACTTGGCCAAAAGCATATTTCTATGATATAATGAAGAGGTGGTATCCAAAAGACAATCAGATTGTAAAATATTGTTTGAGATTGAAAGCAAACAATCGAAGAGGTTGAGTACTATTTTGTTTGACACCGGTTACTAGACTACTAGAAATTTTGTGTGGAAACAGGTGCTGATTATTGAATACTCTGTTTTATTACTGGTATACCGAAGCACAAGATGTTTGCCACGCATACGTCTTCTGTGTATTTTAAGTCAATGTAGAGATTATAATAATTTCATTATAAATTGTATTTCAGTCTTATGGGCGTATGATTTTAGCGCTTTAAATATTATGCCACCAATTGAATTTGGATAAACACGCAGAAATGCAAGTTAGAATTGTACTTGACTCTTTGAGTATAAAATAAACCACACAACAAAAAATCAATCAAACAGGCTGAGTGAAATTTCCTACAAGTATATCTATACGTTTTTATATACGTGTGAAATTTTGTAGCTGACGTGGCTAAACCATAATCTTCATCCTGAATTCTGGCAAGTTAGAAAAAAAATTAAAAAATAAAAGTTTTTGATATTTAGTTTCTTAATAAAAGTAATTTGTCAAAACGGATGAGCTCCTCGTATCTCCGTAATAACAACATGATATGTAATTTTTTTTTTTAGAAAAACAGAGTGCGTCACGTGTTCCAACACGTTGTCCTTAAGACATTAGCTCCCAACTATACTCAAGAGTGATGCTATAGTCTCCACAGGGCGGATATCTCCAGGATAAAACACTCTACTACACCTACTACTAGCATATGTAGTAGATGTTCAACTTGAGCTTGACAACTCCGAAAAAACCCTTAAGAAAAATATCGAAAACTTGAGAAAGATAATAAAAAGTTATTATTCATGTGGTCTCTCCAAAAATATGAGGAAAACTTTTTTTATTTTTATTATATCAAAATAGGTTGAGAAAAGCCTGTTTATATAATAACCTAGTACAACTTAAGAAGAGAGATTTCTTCGATGTGAGACTAATAAGTTTATATAGTCTCTTAAAACAACTTAAGATTGAAAACTCCCCGATGTGGGACTAATAGTTTTTTCATTCACAAAAGAAAATAATAATTTATTTATTTTCTTAAAACCTTAACAGGGGGTAGTCAAATGAGATTTTTTATATAGACTTTCATAGATTTTTATTTTTAGTGATTCCCGGAGACTCTCTGGAAATATAGAGATTTCCAGTGATTTTAAAAGAGAATGGTAGAGAGTCTCTGCGACTTGTAGATACAAATCTAATGGATTTCTAGAGAGTCTTTGTGATTTGTAGAGATAAAAAGATGTTAAATATTTGAATTAATGATCAATATTTCTATGCTTAGAAAATATATTAATTTTTTTTTTCGATTGAAAGATTTGATAGAGACTTAAGATGGAGAACTGGCGTGAAAATTATTCCAGTTCATTGCAACAACTCGAACAACTTTGAAGTTACTCCACAAGCATTAGAAGATGCATACAAAGAAGCTGCATCACTGAAGGATGCAACAAAAGGAAGTGAGTTGATACTTTGGAATTCAATGGTGAATGAAGTGAAATTGAATATATCACCTGGCTCATCGTGTCATTACGATGAACCTGGTTGGTTTAGGGTCTGCTTTGCTAATATGAGTGAAGAAACATTACAAATAGCGTTGAAGAGAATTTATGACTTCATGGAAATTTATCAAAGAAACACGAAGAATTAGAGCACGACATAATTTATTCACATAGTAATAGTATTATTTTTGTATTGTACTGATTCTCTATTGGGATAATTCATCTTTAAATATTGTAGATTTTTTTTTAATATTCATTTTCCAATAAATATGTTAGTTAATTTTATTTATTTATTTTTCTTATAATTTTTGGAAAAATATTTATGAGTTATTTTATTTTTGGATCCGGTTAAAATGACCATTAATAGGGTCGTGAATTGTCGAATACCATATTTGGGACCTAGTCAAATGAATAATTATTCATTCAGTTGGAAACCATTAATTTTATTTTTTTATTATTTCTTAAATTTATTTTTAAAAATTTCAAATAGAATTAGAAAATTCTTCTAATTTTTACTTGAATTTTATTTTATTTTATTTTAAAAATAGAAGTGTTTTTTGAATTAGAAATCTTTTAATTTTATTAAAAAAACCTATTTATATTTTAAAATTAAATGTAAATTGATCATCCGATAAGGCTGAGGAATGATGACCTTTGGATTATATCTGTTTTACCCAAATTTTCAAGTCTCTCAAAATATCACCTATAAGGTGCACACTACAAATTTTCAAGTCTTTATAAATCACAATTGACTATCCACTTGTAAAATTCATATTTTATATATTGTTTTCCAACAATCCCCTACATTAATGAAAAACCTTAGTAAAACATGAAAAACACATAAAGATCTTGGTAAATCAACACCCAATTCCACGACCGTGCGTGTTGAAGTCATACTAGCCATTCTAACGTCCTTTCCTTCACACAAAAGTGTGTTGACCCCAGGGTCATACTATTGATTGCATAAATCATAATAGTATAGAGAGCTTTCATCTTTAGTTTTCCATATATAGTGGGACTAAAGGTTCCGTTCACCAAAATGAAAATTAGCTAGTGGTAAGTATCAATAATACCAAGACCATAAAAAAAACCAACATAAAACTCATTTTCTAAAAATGAATTAAATCTCGATAAAAAATGAAAATCACATAAAATGCAGGAAATACCATTTTAGGCAGAGGTGTCCATGAGGTCTTGAAATTTTGCTTAGTGAAAGATTACCGGAACTACTTGCTAGAGACAATGAACGTGATGTCTTGAACTGTAAGTTTTTGGTGTAATTCGCGATAACAACCACACATGATATCTCCAAGGTTGCTGCCAAGCCCGTGCCGTTGTGATCATTTTGGCCTTGAGCAAGTATCCCATTTCTCAGAATGCTCTAGAGAATCAGGTCATATTCCCATAGGAAGCAGCCCACTTCCTCATTCAGATAGGTGCGTTATATCAAGAGTGCTGCTACACCCCAATTCAATCTTAAATTGAAACTATAGAACTCATTAAGACTTCTTAAAAGTCATCCTTCATATGCAGTCACACTATCAAAACAATGCACCATAGGGAGGGACATAGAATGTAATTCTCTTGATAGTTCATACCTTTAGTAACCACAAATTAGTTGTCTCATTGAACCTTGATCTTGGGATCTCCGGTCACTAAGGTTGAGTGTCCTTCATGGAAATTTTATTTCTTGAGCTTAAGTCCCATCCCCCTCGATGCAATAACAAACTGTCTCTCTAGATTATCCTTTCTTCAAAGGATCCACTGATTTTTCTCTCGATTTCACTAAGTCTACAAAAATCACTTCATTAGAGAGAAGTTGTCTTACCGAATTAACATTCCCTGAGTTTTTATAGACTTTTCCATTGCTCATTTACTTTAGACTAACATAGTCAATTGAGATTTAACAGTGGTAGCCACAGGCTTCGGTCACAGAGGAATACCCAACAAAAGGGTTTTAGCAATTCAACTTCCTCTTATGCTTTAATTTAAGCAAACGAACTCTGATTTCATCTCAGTCGAGTTCCTCAGTATAATATGTATCATGCACATACATAATTTAAAATGTACCTCAGGTACTGCAAACTTCTGATCAGATCATCCCACTAATTCTTCTGGGATCACAAGTGTATTTTGTACACCTAATTCACTGCACATTTAAAACGCACATTAAGCGCATCGAGCTTGACAAAGACCATTTCCGTCAGAATTTCTTCTGGTTCCAATGAACTTTTAGATCATGTTTGTCTACAACAACTTAGTCTTTCAATCAATCATAAACATCACATATTTTCTAGTGGTTCTAAAGCATATAAAGGAATATACAAGATACATGTACTACTTACTAGTACGGTCATTACATCTTCCACCAAAAGTTGGTGCAAAATATATCACATATTTGAAATTAAATATGTACCTCAAGCATCCCAATTCTATGGTCCTGTGATCAGAGCAACCCTGTAAGTATCCAGGATAAAATGGGAAACATGCACACCTATTTTATAACACAAATTTGACAGAAACTTTATCATCAAAATTTGATTTTGGTTCTTTCTGATCCTTTAGACCACTTCAACAACATATTAGTTTCCTGTCAAACTTTAAGCAACAAAATTTTGTTAGTGGTTGTAAAACACATAACAAAGGCATGTTAAACATATGCACCTTCAATTGATTTAGTGTAAATACACTTATCAAATTCATTAGTGTCACATCACTAGTATTCATCATCATCACATAACAATATTGCTAGGTCATTGACTCACAACTTGGTTCAGGTCAAGTATATGTAGGTGTAATAAGTTTTTACCCCTAGTGCTAACCAAACCCTTAAGGTTTGTCCACCTTTAACTAACCATTTAAGTATAATGCCTCAACATCCATCTAATGTAGCATACTGACAATAATAGCAAACAATGCATAATGTAGTAATTTTAGAGTCATGTGAGTATATGCCAAAAGATCACTACTTTATTCTCTAACAACAATTTCACAAAGTCAAGTCTCTGTCTAACTTATTCAATATGTGTGAGAACCCGACCTCAGAAAACTATTGTCGAGAACTCAACATCTTCAACAATAAAATTTATTTTATTTAAATGTTGTTAGCTTCAGAATTTTCAACTTATCATACTACAATTTTGGTGATCATATGCAATGACTTGCTAAAGAAGTTGACTCTTCATTCTCACCTTAGACCACCACAGTTGAGGTCTACAGGGTAAGACACATATAAATCCTAGGGACTTATATGAATCTGCTTGAGAAATCAAACAAACACTTGTTTCCATCTTATACCCCCACAGTT
>JAJJMC010025396.1:3893626-3931584 GCA_023531435.1 Papaver californicum | reverse complement strand
CCCCACACACACACACACAATTATCAAGATTTCTTAACATAAGAAACTACAATCATGTGTCCTTTATGTTGCATCTAACTAAGACACACCATATAATGGTACTCTATACCAACATTATGATTTAACATGTTCATGTATTCATTCTCAATTCATTGACGATTTTCCCTTTTATCTACAGTTGTCCTGTTCTATTAAGCTAACACTCAAAGCATCACAAAACCATATTTCCAAGTATAACATTTCATAATAACTTAGGTAGATAACATTTGACACTAGTTTTAATTTGCAATGCACATATTGAGAATGATATCATAATCTGATTAATGTCCATACCTGACAAGCCTTGCACATCATTTACCTATTTCCTCAACTATTTTGATAGTTGAATTGTTCATGAAAATGCTTTTGATCTCTTCCATTCTTGGTAGAAGACAAAACATACATTTTCAGGAGCACACGTTCCAGCACTTCTGGCATTTACCAACCAATTCTGTTTATCATCTCCACCGGAAAGTAAAATTACTTAACAAAATAAGAATGTCAATTGTTCCATTCAAATTTGAATATACAATTCTCTATTCCGAGGAGATAAGCACACAACTAAAAAACAGAAGTTATCACAAATTAACACATAATCTATCATTCAAATTAAGATGATAAAACTTTTGACAAACTAGGATTCAAAAAATTGGTTGATACTTTCATTCGACATAGGTAATATCAAATTATCAAGATATTATAAGTGCCCATCTTATCAAAATATTTATTACCAATACATAGTTGTCAAGTTACTTAAGTCTCTCTTCACATTAGACTATCACTATAATCAGTAAGTAACAAAACTTGGTAATAAAACCCCTAAACGATTTTTGTGTACATATGTATCAATTCAAGCACATTTGATCGCTAGTTACTAAAAGATACTTTATACCTCGCTATCCATATAACTATGGTATACTAGTGTATTATAATTCTCATATTTTCAACACCAGGTAACATATTCGACATGATTTAGAAATCACCATAGAAATTGCTAATACACAATTATTAACCAATCATGCGATTCACGTCAATTTATACTACACAGAGCACATATAATCAAAGTGATTTATAACATAATGCATAACTCATACATAACTGATTCAATTTATAATTATTCATTAGCAATGTGATACTAATCGAACACATATAAAAGATTATCACTTTAAGTCACAAAAATCAATTCGTTACTTGCTCTAAATTGTTTATGAGAAATATTTATCCTAAATTGAAATCTCAAGTCTATTATGGATAAAAAGACTCACTAGTACCGTTTTTTTCATGTTATATCCAAGGTGACAAAGTACCACTATAAATGGTTGCAAGATCTCATAGTAATCTAGAGCTTAGATATAGTTACTGATATTCTGGAAAAACATGCGCAATATTTTTACAAACACCATATCTCACAAACCACAAACTTCGTTTGAATCTCCATTTCAAAAAACTTATGGTTACCCTAGAAAAACTAATTTAGTCAACAATATTTTTCTGCCCGTCAGAAATTTTCAGAAACGTTTCTCCGTTTTGTAAAATATCTAAAAAATACTTTTACAACTCCAAAAATTCTGAAATTTGGTGTGGATGACTATCAGGATGTCTACTATATTCTGTTAAAAGGATTTATCTAAATTCCTTCTAAGTTGATAGATATACTCGAAACTCTACATCTAACCAAAAAACTCAATTTTGTTTTTCCACTTCACAGTTAACATCATTTGTTTTTCAATATAATATCAACGTCAACGATTCACAAATCGATCATTCATTTATGATTATTACTAAACCTAATGTCTTAATATTGTTGGGCGCAATAATTAAAAATAAATAAACATCGAATAAACAAAAGCTATTGATACTTAGCTCCTTAATGGAAGTGATTTTTCGAAACGGATGAGCTCCTCGTATCTCCGCAACAACAACATGGTATGCAACAAAACTTTAGAAAAACAGATTGAGTCACGTGTTCCACACGCTGTCCTTAAGACATTAGCGTCCGACTACATTCAAGAGTGATGCTATAGCCTCCACAGGGCATATATCTCCAGGATAAAACACTCTACTACACCTACTACTAGCATATGTAGTAGATATTCAACTTGAGCTTGGTAACTCCGAAAAAACCCTTAAGAAAAATCTCGAAAACTTGAAAAAGATAATAAAAAGTTATTATTCATGTGGTCTCTCAAAAAATATGAAGTAACTTTTTTCCTTTTTTATTATATCAAAATAGGTTGAGAAAAGCTTGTTTATATAATAATCTAGTACAACTTAAGAAGAAGGATTTCCCCGATGTGAGACTAATAAGTTTATATAGTCTCTTAAAACAACTTAAGATTGAAAATTCTCCGATGTGGGACCAATAATTTTTTCATTCATAAAAAAACAATAAAAACCTTAAAATTCATATTTTATATATTATTTTCAACCCAAAGCAGCCAAATTCATTAGACACGACTGTGATGCTCGTTGGTGTTAACATGCATCCGTTGCCTAACATTTCGAAAAGATACGTCTTTTTATATAAGTACCTAGAATAAAGTGGAAGATGACAGGACGTTGAAAAAAATAATAATCAGGTTTTGGAAAGAGGTAAAGTCTTATTACATCACATATACAGAAAGAAAGGGTCTACTCTGACCCTAACAAAGTATACATAACCTGCTAAGTCATTAACAGTATGAGGTGAACCATTTAAAATCATTAACATCTATTTGTTCTGTTTGTATTGTCTTAGGATAATTATGGGTAGATTTGTTTTCAAATTTTTAACATTGTCCAGTCTCTTAGTCCATAAAAAAGAAACCTGATTTAGAGGCTCCTTAATTCATAGAAGGACTCCTTATATAAGATGAAATAAAGACATTTGAAATAAAATTCAAAAATCCTTTATCCATAATATTTTCATAATGATTAAATTATCCCTGATTAGTTAGTATTAGTAAAATTAATTAGCTAATATGTTAGGCTAAACATAATTAATCTTAAATAATCTTATATTTAATGAAATCAAATCAATTTTTTTTTTCTTTTTGGTTTGATGAGAAGAAAAATTAGAAGAAATGTAAGATAATTTTGTTTTTTTATAAAAATCCTAGATTTTGATTCAATCAACTAGAGTAGTGAGATATACCTCTGTCTTAAACTCTTGGTCTTTTAATGGCTCAAATTTGATGAAACTGCGTTATAAAAGATGATTTTTTTTTGATTCAGGGAAATTTACGGTTGAGTTTTCATGTCGAACCCAACCGTAAAGGCCATTTACGGTTGGGTGTTCTTCCCAACCCAACCGTAACCGTTAGTTCAGGATGAACACCAAATTGTAACAGTTTTACGGTTGAGCTTTAACATCGGACCCAACCGTAACTAATCTTCAAACACAACCGTAAAATTAGATGAATAGATTTGAAGTTTTTTTTCATTTCTATCTTGTAGAGAATTGAAAGAAGAATTCAACCAAAAAAAAAGGTCAATCGGACATCGTATGAGGGAGTTATGATCAAAACTAGGGATGCACATCGGGTCGGGTGGGTCGGGTGGGTCGGGTTTGGCCCCACCCGCACCCGACCCGTCAATTGGCGGGTGACTGAAGTATTCACCCGCACCCAACCGGCCGTATGACGGGTCGGGTCGGGTGCGGGTCAGCCTCCCAATCACGAATCGTAGCTAATAACTCATCAATCGCATCAAGAAACTCGGATGAATCGTTCAGATTAGACCAAATCGGTTGATAAAATGAAACGTATTGTGAAATATGATGATCTAGTGTCTTCAAAGTAAGATCTAAAACTCCATAACCAGCTCTTGGATCTTCCTCTTCAACGACTCCTCTTTGGTTGTTGTTGTCTGATGAGAGCTTTTCTCTTGAGAATCTGACGTCGAAAGTAGAATCTTCCAGCTCTTGGATCTTCCTCTTCAAAGACCCCCCTTATAACTCTATTTCTCTTCCTTTTCTCTCTCTAAAACTAGTCTATCCATCTTCAAAATTAAACTTAGGGTTTCTTTTTTATCCATTTTTTTTAATTCTTAAATCTGAGCATGGTTATTTGATTGAAACCAAGAATTATATAAAAGCATCTTATTCTGGTTTTGTGGGTTTCTTTTTCTTGAAGAGTTGAAAGGGAATTTTTATTTTATTTTATTTCTTTTTTTTTGGATCGATTGGTGGTGGGATTGAAAATCTGAAGGGGATTTGATTTCAACGAAATTTGTGGTAAGGATTCTTTTTTAGTTGATTTCTAAAGAAAAAATGTTGAATTTTTTTATATCATTTGTAGGGAGTTAGGTGTGGTTTTTTTTGAATGGCTTCAAATGGATCTTATTCATATTGGTGTTACAGATGTAGTAGATTTGTAAGGGTATGGATTAGAGAAGTTGATAGAAATATTGTTTGTCCTGATTGTGATGGTAGATTTGTAGAAGAAGTTGAAAATCCACCTCGATCTACATATACTGAATCTCAAAGAAGAAGAAGATTTCCTTCTGCTGCTATGTATATGTTGGGTAATCGATCTAACAATAATAATAGTAATTCAGAAGAGAATAACAATAATAATACAAATTCTGGGTCTGGGTTTCGTCGTAGTCAAAGAAACGGCGGAGATCGTTCTCCGTTTAATCCTGTAATTGTTCTTAGAGGACCTTCTGAAGGTGGTGTTGATGTTGCTGATGTTCCAGAAGGTATTGTTGGTGGTGTCAATGGAGAAAGAGAAAGGAAGCAGAGACGAAGACTAGATTAGAGAAGAGATTAAACCTGAAAAAGACAGATGAGTGAAGAAAGACAAAGACAGAGAAGGGTAAGTTTTGCCATTTTTTGGTGGGTGGGAGGGTCAGGTCGGGTAAGAGGAGCTATCACCCGCACCCGAATCGTTCATCGGCGGGCCGGGTAAAATTGGCAAGTGCGGTTCGGGTGGCGGGTCTGGGTCGGGTTTGTGCAGCCCTAATCAAAACGGTGAAATATAAAAAAAAAAACCAGGAAGAATTACGGTTGGGTTCGACCCAATAAACCCAACCGTAAATCTGACACAAAAATGAAGCCCAAAATCCTCAGATTTACGGTTGGGTTTATTGGGTCGAACCCAACCGTAATTCTTCCTGGATACTTTTTGTATTTCAACGTTTTGAAACGATGTCCGATTGAACTTATTTTTTGGGTTGGCTTCTTCTTTCAATTCTCTACAAGATAGAAATGAAAAAATCTTCAAATCTATTCATCTAATTTTATGGTTGGGTATGAAGATTAGTTACGGTTGGGTTTTCCAATCAAACCCAACCATAAAATTAGATTAATATTTTTGAAGATTTTTTCATTTCTATCTTTTAGATAATTGAAAGACGAATCAAACCCCAAAAAAATTAGGTCAATCGGACATCGTATGAGGGAGTTATGATCAAAACGGTGAAATACGGTTGGGTTCGACCCAATAAACCCAACCGTAAATCTGACACAAAAATGAAGCCTAAAATCCCCAGATTTACGGTTGGGTTTATTGGGTCGAACCCAACCGTAATTCTTCCTGGATACTTTTTGTATTTCACCGTTTTGATCATAACTCCGTCATACGATGTCCGATTGACCTCATTTTTTTTGGGATGGCTTCGTCTTTCAATTCTCTACAAGATAGAAATGAAAAAAAAAAAAAATTCAAATCTATTCATCTAATTTTATGGTTGGGTTTGAAGATTAGTTACGGTTGGGTTCAGAATCGAACCCAACCGTAAAATGTCATCTTCATCTCCTACCTTTAAATTGACGGTTGGGTTTGTTTAATAACCCAACCGTAAAATGAAGAACAAACCAGTTACAGTTGGGTTCGAATGGAACCCAACCGTAAATTTTTCTGTAACCCAAGTCCTTCATTAGTTTGTTTAGTTTTATCCGGATTGTCATCACTACTACCTTCTACACCTTTAGTAGGATTCTTCATCATGAAATTTAGAGTTTAATCGACGACGAAATTTTGATTCGATAGAGAAATTCGGTTAAAATGGAGAAGGAGGAGTTATGGAGGGGGAGAGAAAGGTTTTGAATTGAAATGAAATTTTATTAGGTTTTGTTTTGTCTAGGTTTTAATTGATTGAAGGGTAATATGGAATTTAACATAGCCCCTAGGACACCCCTTAACTCTTTTTTGGGTCATCCTTCCTCACATTGAAGCCCCTCTACAAGCGTGGAAGCCCCTAAATCAAGTTTTATATAAAAACACTAACTTTCTTGTTGTTGTACATCGGCCGTTTGATAAAAATTTATAAAGGAAACATATGTTATAGTTTTTATGATTTAACTGAGTTTTGAATCGTGTTTTGTATGCAAAATGGTAGAGAACTTCTATTATTTTATGTGTTATCAAAGTGGATTTGTAAATGAACTATTTAATGAAATGGTTTTGTTTTTGTAGGTTGCTCATGTCATTTGAAGTTGCACCTTAGAGTAACGATTAACTATATTGGAATGTAGGAAACCAATTATAGTACGAAAATAGTTGGAAAAATTGAACAAATCTTTGGTTATAAATAATCTTCTTTAGAGATTTACGGAGTCCCTGAAAAAGTAACTTTATCTGTAAAATTAATGTCATTACTGATATAGACTTAGAAGATAATGCGTAGTTTGAAAGTTCCCTAAAATCTTACTTTTTGAATAAAAATACGAGTTTTATGGTTTTTGTGAGTTTTACCAATGTTTTCAAGGAATAAATTGAGCCACATGTACATAATAGAGATACGAATCATTATCTACTAGGTCGATCGGTGAAACTAAATTTAATTTTATTACTCCAATGTATGTTGCTCAAGTTTGAGCTTTGACGGGGAACACTAGAATACCACAAAGTAATGCAGGTTGTATTCTAAAGGTTTTGATTACGGTTAAAGAGTTATCTATACAAGTCTATTAGATTACTAAAAAATATCATGTTTACATTATTATTTGTCAGTATTTTTTTCACTCAATATTTTATATGTAGTTGTGTGTTTATTCCTTCTGGGAGAAAGGCCCTCATATTTTAGAAAGAAGGCGGGAAAACTAAGTCTACAATGTAAAAATTAAGCGTGAAGAAAAATCCATGTAATCTTTCTTCCCTTTTTTGGGAACAAAGATCCTAAAGTATACCCATCATGGAGAGGATGATGAAATTGAGTCTATGACATTGAAATAGAAGATGTTTTATTTGATAAAGGATTTGGGTATGTCACCAAATCTCAATTTACAATACAAGTCATTGTTAAAATGAAAGTGTAATAATTAACATGAAAGTCCAGTAAATTAGTGCCAATCCAACGTAGCAAAGTTAGTTGACAACAAAATGTTGAAGGACTTGAAACGGATGAATCCAGTACTTCAATTTATACAACTATTATTGATATAGCGATAAATGGATTGAATTTACGGAGTCACTATTGGATGTTTGTTTAAATTGCTTTCTTTTTACCGTTAAAGTAAACGGAAAGGATAAAGAGTTAATATCCACTTTTAAGTAAAAAGAAAAAAAAGCTTCGATAATTTTGGGTTGGTTTAGAAGATGGGTGTGTATGTAAGGAAAAATAAATACATGGTTACTAAAGTTTGTTCGTTGAGCTACAATATCAACGTTCAACTATGTTCTCCCAAAATCTAGTCCTATGTTGGATAATTAACTTTTAGTTTACCCATAGAGGTATATTGGTAACAGATTTAACTTGTAAACTATGCAATAAAGAGATGGAAGATAATAATCACTTATAGTTTCACTGTGAATACACAAGGAAGGTGTGGTTCTATTTCATTAAGTCGTTCAAAATATCCTGGTACATGAATAAGAATCTACAAAAGAATTTTGAAGCCTGAAGCCTCAATGTCCTAATAGGAAAAAATAAAAAGATATGGATATGACTTCCATATGCAGTAATATGGAGCATTTGGAAAGAACACAACTATAGAACTTACGAAGGAAAGAAGAAAGAAGTAGAAGATATAATTCTGGAGGTGAAAGCTTCTCTGATCCTTTGGGCGTCAGAACTAGAAATTTTTGCAGGAATACCCATTAATAACATCCTATTTAATTGGATGGCGGTAGTTTCATATTGATGTATATTAAGTAGCTTTCGAATGTATATGATGGTTTGTAAAATTTTTATTTTAATGAATTGAACCTTTTCGTCAAAAAAAAAAGTTTACCCACATGCATGAGAACAGCCCGTGCAATGCACGACCATATATGGACTTGTATATATATATATATATCCTGGCGAATTTGAGGGCGACCAAAAACTAATTAGGGACGATTTTTTAACCCAATCCCATGGGTATGGCTAAGGGGTAACCTAAAGGTATGTAAAAATACTAAAATACCTTTTCACTAATCAAATAATTACCAAAAAACCTTTCACTAATAAAACCTAAACCTATTTCACACTACCCACTTCAAACTACCGATTTCCAATTTCTGTTTTCTCTTCTTCTTCTATCCACTTCAAACAACCGATTATGGCATATCAAAATCATCTTCAACCGATTAATCGTAAACCAATTCATTGTATAATCGTAAACCAATTCATCGTCGTTATTACAATCTAAAGATGGTTCGACAAAAGCAAATAAATCCTCAACCTCCTAATACAAGGTGGCCGGACTTTGCCACAATAATAATAGATCGAGAGATTGTTGAAGAACAACACGAAGAACGCGAAGAGGATGATCTAGAAACGGAGACCGATTCCGACAATCAGACTCTCCAGAACTTTGTAATGGCTCCAATAAGGTAAGGGTTTATCATTATTTGTGTTTATATTGATTCAATCAAATGAATTAGTCACTAGAATATCAAGGGTTTTAGGTTAGATTTCACAATCAGTATTTTCATGGTTGTATTAAATTACCGATTGTGTTAGTGTTCTTCACTGCTCATGAACATCATGCACAATCGGTAGTTATGTTTAGGTTATAAACTACCGATTGTTCTACTGGACCAACATTTAGTGATAATCGGTAGTTTCGTATAGGGTTAGACTTCCGATTGTGCAAGTTAGTGATCCTCAAAAACATCGATCACAATCGGTAGGTAGATTTAGACATAAACTACCGATTGTATTACTGAATCCAAATTTGGTGATAATCAGTAGTTTTGTTTAGGGTTAAACTTCCGATTGTGCAAGTTAGTGATCCTCAAAAACATCGATCACAATCGGTAGTTAGATTTAGACATAAACTACCAATTATATTACTGGACCCAAATTTACACATAATCGGTAGTTAATTTTTTTATGTAACTACCGATTGTACGTGTGTCCATAGACTTTTGTGTTCCATTTTTTATGCACAATCGGTAGTTACGTTGTTTTTTTGACTACCGATTGTTAACAATATATTGAGTTCAATGTACTTTGTCTACCGATTATGTACTGAAATAATTGTTCTTTATCTTATATCAAAGAAGGGAAAGGCGATCTAAGCAAGGCCACGATACTATTCTATCGGGGCCTCGTCGTGAAGGGGGGAAGAAGGTTACCGCTAGTGCAAGAAGACAAAAGAACGCTAGCGGAATTGTTATAACCGAAGGAACTCTACCAAGTGTTCCAAGAAGTAGAAACGAAGAAGAAGGAGGACCAAGTGCTCCACAAGATAGATACTTTGAAGAAGGAGGACCAAGTGGTAGAAAAGAAGAAAAAAGTGGTACAAAGAAGCAAGCTAGGAAGAAAGGAGGACACAAGTTCCCCGAGTCTTTGAACATGAAGGGTCTTCAAGAAGGCCAAATCCCTGGCCTCCCAAGAGATGAACGAGATCTATTATTTGGGTACAAGGATTTTTGGGCCAAAGAAATCTACTCTACTGAGGTAATAATTATAAAACACCATTCTTAATATATTGTATTTTTATTCGTAGAAGTGTTAGATATTATTCTAATTGTTTTTAAATCCGTCGTGTATATTAGGACCATTCTAATGCGGTCCGTCTACTCAAACCTACGACTGCACCAAAAAAGATGAACGATTGGCCGTTGGAAGGTGAGTGTCAACGGTTCCAGCAAATTATATTGCAATCGGGGCTATCTACGGATGCCGAGAATTCCATGCTACCTCACGACCGGGTGTTGATATCGGCCTTCATGGAGAGGTTGTATCCTGAGACAGATACCTTCCACATGCCGTGGGGAGAGATGACCATCACCCCCGATGATGTGGTGCAGATTCTAGCTCTCACTGACCATGGTACGGCGGTGAAGTTTGATTATGTGAAGCAGTTAAGCTGGGACCAGCTTTATGTTTACACTGAGAGGTGCTTTGGTTGGGACCGAGCGACTTCCGATGTAGAGTTCGGCCGGTGCGCTTCTTACAAAACCAAGCAATTCAGCATGGTGCAACTGATGAAAATGTTCAGAGGCACCAAGGCTAAGGAAGAGCTGAACCCAGAGTTTAGCGATGACCAGGTCAATGCTACAGCCACTGCATATCTTCTCTGTGTTTTGGGATGTGTAATTTTCCCCAATGCTAGTGGCAACCGGGTCGATGCCAACGAGCATAAAGACCTCATTGATAACATCGATAATGAAGACTATGCTATCAAGTTTGGAGAGAAATCTGCGAATAAGCCGAATAGGGTAACATCAAAGCACGGTAAAAGATATCGCGGTTCAACGAGTGCTTCTCATGAAGCAAATGTCCCTGAGGGTGAATCCAATGCCGCTGATGCTGAAAGAATGTTAGCCCCTGGTACTCGTGCTCCTCGTACCAAAACCAAAAGAGTTAGAAATTAGATTGTGGTTGTTAACTTTATGGATGTTACTATAGTGTTTAACATTACTGGTTTTAATGTCTAACATTTGAAAGGATTTAATTTTCTTATTGTGAGTTATCAAATGAATTGCAATCGATTTTTTTTAACAAATTATCTTCTTCAAATTTTACATTATAATCGGTAGTTTAGTGGTTTGAAACAACTACCGATTGTGTATATTCATCAACAATCGGTAGATAACAAACTACCGATTGTGTTAGCTTAATACAATCGGTAGATAAATATCTACCGGTTGTATTTACCCCAGGAACTGCCTGTTCCTGACCACTTTTTTTTCTTAAACTACCGATTATGCTTGTACAAAATGTTGAAATCTTTTTAAAAAATTCGATTTCCAATTTGGGCCTACTTATGATAATCGATAGTTTAAGAATTTCTTAAACTACCGATTATGCTTGTACAAAATGTTGAAATTAAAAAAAAAAAATTGAATTCCAATTTGGGGCTACTTATTTTCTTAAACTACCGATTATGCTTGTACAGAATGTTGAAATTTTTAAAAAATTTTGAATTCCAATTTGGGGCTACTTATGATAATCGGTAGTTTAAGAATTTATTAAACTACCGATTATGCTTGTACAAAATGTTGAATTTTTTTAAAAAAATTCGAATTCCAATTTGGGGCTACTTATGATAATCGGTAGTCTAAGAATTTCTTAAACTACCGATTATGCTTCTACAAAATGTTGAAATTCTTAAAAAAATTTCGATCTCCAATTTGGGGCTACTTATGATAATCGGTAGTTTAAGAATTTCTTAAAATACCGATTATGCTTGTACAAAATGTTGAATTTTTTTAAAAAAATTCGATTTCCAATTTGGGGCTTCTAATGATAATCGTTAGTTTAAGAATTTCTTAAACTACCGATTATGCTTGTACAGAATGTTGAAATTCTTAAAAAAAAATCGAATTCCAATTTGGGGCTACTTATGATAATCGGTAGTTTAAGAATTTATTAAACTACCGATTGTGCTTGTACAGATGTTGAAATTTTTTTAAAATTTCGATTTCCAATTTGGGGCTACTTATTAGAATCGGTAGGTAATGGTGATCCCAAAACCTCCAATTGTTAATATTAGTTCGAACTTAGTGTATATATATTCTGTACACTCATGTTACACCAGCCCTCAACAGTTTTTTTTTCTGAAAAAAAGAGCCGTTAAGACTCTAATCTATATAAGGAGGGTGACCTATTCTCATTTATAAACCTCCAATACATTTTAACTCTCCAACATCGAAGAAATAACCGTATAGATTAATGGCTCAACCGTTCACGGTAGAGGAAGATTTATCGTTATGTAGGCGCTATGTGCAATTCTATCCGAAGCGAGGAGAAGAACGTATGCAAAATGGTGTAATGAGTATGAGTTATTTGGATAGTGTAATCGGACATTTTTGTGTTGACACTGGGAACCCGACTAACCGTAATAAAGCTGATCTTTTTTGTCGATTTCATTCTATAGGCAGAGAAGTTGATCCATTTGTGAATTTAACTTATCTTGTCAATCGATATCGTTTGAGGGGTGAAACTAATGATGAAGTTACAATGAGATCTCTCGAGGAATGGCGACGATGGAAACGATCAAATTACCATTACGAAGCTCATTTCAATATCATTAAGGTGATGGACAGATTCAACCCGTTTGAAGGTTCGTCCACGCCGTTAAACAGAAAGAAATTTTCCAAGACAGTGTAAAATAATAATTAATATAATAATAGTGTAAAACGGTAGGTTTAATAAACAATATGTAGTAAGTTTTTATTTGAACAAGTTTTTCTTCGGATGTTGAATTAGTATTAAGAAGTTAGATGTTAAGTAAAATCGACATAATCGGTAGACAATAATGTTCCTAAACTACCGATTATGTACAATCGGTAGTTAATAAATTCCCGTGCTAACGATTATCCACAATCGGTAGTTTTTTATGTTCACTAACTACCGATTGTTAATATTAGTTCGAACTTAGTGTACATATTTTCTATACACTTTTTTTACACCAGGCCTCAACGGTTTTTTTTTTTGAAAAAAAAGAGCCGTTAAAACTCTAATCTATGTAAGGAGGGTGACCTCTTCTCATTTATTCACCTCCAATACATTTTAACTCTCCAACTTCGAAGAAATAACCGTATAGATTAATGGCTCAACCTATTCTCAACTAAAATAACCTCATTTTCCATTTATTTTCCTCTACCGATTCTTCTACTCCCTTTACTCTCATTCTTCATTGAAAATGTCTCCAAACTCTTTACCTAAACAATCAAAGAAAGAAAAAGAAAAGATGGTGATAAAGGAGTTCAAAACCATTGAAATCAATTCGTCAACCGATTCCGAGGGCACATATCTATGTTTTTGATCCTCGACTCTTTATCAGGGAGAAAGACTTCTCAGGTATAAACCCATACTACAATAAAGCTGGAGAGTACATAGGTCCACTTCAGGCTAATCCTAAGGGTAACGAGAAGAAGAAGAAGAAGCAGGTTGAAACTAGGACCAAGTCGAGAGTACCAAGGAGTGGAAGAATTTCATGAGAATTTCTATGATGTGTTTTGTTTCGTTTTGTTCAGATGTTTTTAGTTTTTTTGAACAAGTTTAATGAACAATATGTAGTAAGTTTATTTGAACAAGTTTTTCTTCGGATGTTGAAATAGTATTACGAAGTTGGATGTCAAGTAAAATCAGCATATTCGGTAGAGAACTATGTTTCTAAACTACAATTACATACAATCAGTAGTTATTAAATTCCCGTGCTACCGATTATCCATAATCGGTAGTTATTTATGTTCACTAACTGCCGATTATGGTAATAAAAGTCCTGGACAAAAATACAAGTATAATCGGTAGGTTAAGTTGATCATTAAACTACCGATTACAAAGTTTAAAATTTTAAAGTTTAGTTCAATTCTGGATACAATCGGTAGATATAAATTTACAATTACTACCGATGGTGAAAGATGAAGAGTTAGAAATTTTGAAAGGTTTTGAGAAATTCAATTTGGGGCGACACATATAATCGGTAGTTGAAGTACTCCATTAAAATACCGATTGTACAATCGGTAGGAACAAAAATCACGAGCCTACCAATTGTACAAAACTATAACTCGAAAAATAAATCTAAAACACTCTCGAATTCTCTTCCAAAACTAACTCAAATAATTTTCTAACACTAACTATAACCAAATTAATTAACTAATTAATCAAAATTAACAATAATTAAGCAAGGGTAGATCAGCCATTATAGAAAATATATGGATAAGTGATGTATTGAGATTACTTCAAAATGACCTTATTTTGTTTTATTAGTCGCCCTAATTATTTTTTGGTCGCCCTCAAATTTATCAGGATATATATAGCCCTTGAGAATTTTTTGGAGGTCCGGTAATTCCAAAAAGATATATTTCTTGTTTTTCTTTTGGTTTTCAAATGTATTTTCTTAACGTTATTCTCTAATTAATACCATTAACTTAGGTATTTGTATTTTAGCCATTTTTAAGTGGATAATTAATTAAAAGATTTTCTTATTATTTTCGTTGAATTTTTTGGCTATAAATTGGTGTTTTGGAATAGTTAAAAAACCATATATTTTGAATTGTTTTGTGTGATTCAGAGCAAGTGTAGAAAGAGTAGAAGTTAGTTCATTTTTCATAGTGTAAAGAAATTGAACAAAAGATTAATCAACAATTTTATCCTATAAGGTTTTCGACAAGATTTTTCTTTTAGCACAATTAAGAGGCAAATTTCGCGAAACACCTTAAGGAGAGCGACCTAGGACGCGACTCAGTTGTTTGAGATTTGTGTTTTGATTTTTGTTCAAATGTTCTCAACATATCTCTTGAATGGTAAATTTCTGACCAAAAGTATCCTACTACTACATCTACAATACATTAGTAATAGAGAGGAAGAAGCAGTGAGAAGGGGAAGAAAGCATAGGAGGGAGATGTACTAATCTTCAAAGGTTAGATAAAAATCATCAAAATGTATCGAAATCCAAAGAAAAATAACCCCTGGCTCAAAGATCACAACTCCAGTTTTTATTAAATTCTCGTATAATGATTATAGGAAGCCAACTTACACTTTAATATCCTTAGCTAACCTTAAAATAGAAATACCACTACAGATCTGTGACCTGGCTAACAACGGAAAAATATGGAACAAAACAACAAAATTAAACAAAACTCTTAAATGGTTTTATTATCTCATACAAACCATCATTGATTAAGGGCTAGTCATACACCCAACTGCTAGAACTATTCTAAAAAACGTGGTAGAACACTGACATTACCCACTTCTAAAAAATATCCTTGTCCTCAAGGACAGAAATCTGGGTAATGTGATGCAATATTAGCCGCATCCTCCCAAGTGGCATTTTCAGCTGTTGAATTGGTCAACTGAATGAGAAGTTGTGGAACTGATATTCCATTGCTAATAATAGTTATAGTATCCACAATATTAGCAGGTTGTACTATAATCTAAATCTCAAGATCCACCAATGGGAGAAAAAAAGAAGGAATTACAAATACCACAATCAGTTTTTTAAGTTGAGAGACATGAAATACAAGGTATATCCTAGAATTTGGAGGTAGATGCAACTTGTAAGAAAAACACTAATCTTTTGTATAACTAAGACAAAGACCATTGTACTTAGCTGGCAATTTGAAATTCCTCCTGCGAGAAACTGAAGCCTGTCTATAAGGTCGGAATTTTAACCATACCATATCCTCTACTACAAGTGATCTATATGGCATCTTCCTTTATACAAAAAACTTCATCCTCTCATGAGCCTTGTGTAATGTCAATTTCCAAATGTCCAGCTGTTTGTGGGGAAAACGAATTAAAGGGTAAACTTGGAAAAGTGGGGTGAGCATGTGATAATTCGTCTAATCCTTAAACATTTGTACTGTTGAAGTACTTTATTTAGATTCGAGAGATCAATCTATACATGCCTAAACCAATCAATGGTCGTTCCAATCTTGCTTCAGTCACAAAGGAGAAGGAGAAAGGTTGGTCTTAGGGAGGAAAGCGAGATAAATATTGAGGTCAGAGCATTAGACTCTGTAGGATGTAATTAGTATGAATAGTTATGAACAATTTCTCTGTGTGTGATAAGATTGTATGATCGATTTGTTCGATGTTGTGATGTCTTAGAATTGTTTCAAACTTCGACTTAAAATTGTTCTCCTTTATTCAATAAATTGAGAATCCATTTATATCATAGATATTGTAACCGTTCACCTGACCTCATCATGTAGGAAGTGTTAATGGTTGAGTAGTTGTAAAGTGGAGATGGTGGAGGATGTGCTGACAACTGCTCCCCATTCTGCTTGAGGTTGAATGGGCGGTTCCTAATCGAACTTTCCAGATTCTATGTAGTGGGTGCACTGTTGCACCACCTGCCGTATACCGCCATATCAATACCCTAATGAATACACCCCCCCCCCCCCCAATTTATGACATCTTTGATGTCTCGTGTAATTTCTAGCGTTTAAGCATTATTAATGTTAAGTCAAATGAGGCATGCTTAGTTGGTGTCTTGACTAAAGATTTGTCTTTCTTGACTAGCCTGATGAGTTTAGTGAGAATAAAATAAAGCATATATTTATTTTATTTATGAGGACCAATGTGTTCAACTAGGTCAATTTGCATTGACATACTTGTTTTTGCAGAAACAAGTGTAACATGGTGAGCACAAGCACATATATGTAACATGCTGAGCATAAGAATATGTATGTGAAGCCACATATGAAAATATATGTGTGTGAGGCCACATATAAAATATATGACTTGGATGGCCTTTGATAGGCAAGTTAAGGTTTTTAAGCTTGCATATGTGAAGCAAACCCAAATATGCAACCATTAGGTGCTAACACTAAGGTGGATGAGCTTAGGAGATAATGCCTAAGAAGGATTAGCATTTGGTTAAAGGGTAAGGTGCATTAGCTTTGTGTTATAGGGTAAGGCGCCTTAGCTTTGTACTAATAGAGTAAGACGCATTAGTCTTGTACTAATACTAAGACGCACAAGTGTTTGTGCTAGAGTTAAGAATGCACAAGTATTGTGCCTGTACTGAGACGCACAAGCATTGAGCCTGTACTAAGATGCATTAGTATTGAGGCTATACTATGACGCATAAGCATTGAAGCTGTACTAAGACGCACAAGTATTGAGGTTGGTACTAAGACACACAAAATTTGTGGTTAGAAATAAGGCGCATAAGATTTTTGGTTTATACTAAGATGCACATACATTGTAGTTGTACTAAGACGCACATGATTTGTGCTTAAGACTAAAACGCATACGATTCGTGGTCATAGTCTTTGTAACGCTTTAGATCGAGTGTCTCCTTTGCCAATTAGGGTTAGAAAATGTTCTTTGATTATTTGAGATACTTATAAGTGTTGCGAACTTATTTTTAAGTGTTTCAAAAACCTTGAATCTATTTTTTTTCATGCCATTTACATTAGTTGTCTATTTAAGCAAGGATTAATATGAATGAGGCTGGGTTTAGCTAGTAGAAGCTACGAAATTGTGTATGGCACAATATTGACTTGGAGTCTAAGCACATGTGTGGTACTTTAGTCAAGTAGATTTGTATGTAACTTTCTACATACTTCTATATAAAAGTTATATAAGTATTTTAGTGAGTCAATATTGTTCAATTGAGCGTGAATATTGACATGAGTTAATTTTGGGAATCCATCTGCGGAATATAGCAACAAATGATACTCAAATTGCTCTATACTAATGGGAAATCCTTCTAAGAGCTTGAAATTTTATGTAAAAAATTATAGAATATCTAGGAAAGTCGTAGTAAGCACCACTGGGAAAGTCGTAGTAAGCAGCACTATTATAGCTGGTCGTACATATAGAGAAGAGACATGGATGAGCACCTGAGAGAGGGCAGGGATGGCCACCTGCCTAAAAAATCTTTGCAGAATTTTGAGGTTTAATATTTCCCAGAATCGAGTCTTGAGAGATAATGTTACTATTTTACCCTTCAAAAAAACCCACCATCTACACCAGCATGTCGTTTCTCTGCTTCAAGTACTCTACAACTGAAACCACAAAAGTCACTACAACCGCTGAAAAAGCTAAATGGGGGATTATAAAAATACATTTCCCTAAGTGGTGTTATACCACAACTCTTCCAATGAAAGCCAATTATATCACTTCTTAGGTTGATGCCCTATCATGCACCTCAAGTAATTCTCTGGACATGTATTCACTCTTTCAGTCGGTCCATCTGTTTGTGGGTGGTAGGTTGTACTGAGGTTCCAACTAGTACCTAATTTTTTTAAAAAAATTCCCAGAAATTGCTAGTAAATACTCCATCCCTGTCAGAGTATGGAAGTTGGCAATCTATGCAGTTTGAATATATGATGAAGAAATATCTCAGCTACAGAGTCTGCTGTGTTAGAGCACTGCTTGGGTGAACCTACCAAGCGTTGGTATGTCAAGTTTTGTTGCCAAGTTTAGTTCCAAAACTCAAAGTCGCTTGAGTAAATTACTAAAGTCAACTTCGTCAGGTTAGACTAGGAACATAAATATGTTGAAACCATTATAGTCAATCTCGGCCGAGATGACTGAGATTCTCGGTTTCGATCCTTGGCCGAGACGAGTCTCTTAATCTCAACGACTACACGACCGAGATTCAGCCGATATCTCGCTGTGACAAGATTAACATATGGAAATATATTAATAAAAATCAAATCCAGCCCAAGAAAACTCTTTTTTATTATTTTTCTTTAAAATTGGAATTGTTCTATATAAAGTGTAAAATAAGTTGTCTCAGTGTCTCGTTCCCGGCCGAGACAAGACCGATACCGGAGATTGACTATATTGGTTGAGACTAGCTCTAGTTACTCATGAATACCTGAAGACGTATCGAAGACAAAACGAAGACATCATCCTTTCAAATTGAGGTTAGTAGCTATAGACTTGACTTATTTCACTTATATCTATCGTTCATGTAAGTCTTTATTCATTGAAAACATAACATATGAAGTTAGCGTCTGTTATAATGGTGTAGATTGTGGGTTTTTGATAAGGATAAAGTAGTAAATTATCTCTCAAGACTCGGGTCTAAGAAAATACAAACTTTAAAATTATACAAATAAAAATAAAAATTGTTAAGTAGGTGTTCATCCCTACCCTCTCCCAGGTTCTTATCCTTGTCATCTCTCTATATGTATGACCAACTACATATAAAATCAAAATTGATGAATTGAATCAACATTCATTACTATACAAAATCATCAGAACAACACTGGTGCTTACCACAACATCCCCAGATGTTTTATGATTTTTACATAAAATCTCAAACTCCTAGATGGATTGTCCATTAGTATAGAGCAATTTGAGTATTATTTTAGTGCTATATTCCGCAGATGAGTTCTCAAAAATTACCCATGTTGATATTCACACTCAACTGAGCAATATTAACCTACTAAAACGCCTATATAACTTTATATATGAATCTATTCAATTAAAGTACCACAGTTGTGCTTAGATTCAAAGTTAAAATCGTGTCAGACATAATTTCATAGCTTTTACTAGCTAAAAATCCAACCTCAGTCACATTGATCCTTGCTTAAGGAGACAACTAATGTGAATGGGTGAAAAAGAATTCAATTTAGGGTTTTTAAAATGCTTATAAATAGGATTTGCAATACTTATAAGTATCTCAAATGATCAAAGTTCAAACCCTAATTAATAATTTCCAATCCTTATTTGAAAAGAGAAGCTCTCTTAACCCTAACGTGTGCGCCTTGCTAAACTCGTGCGTCTTGCTTTTAAGGTAAAGCTTGCACGTCTCTGATCAAAGACCAAACATGGACGTCATATTTCTTTCCAACTTTGATATTTTACTCTTTTACCCTCAACGTGTGAGGCTTAACACAAAGAGTAAAACGTGAGCTTCTTGCTTTTTGTCAAATTTGGCGGTTTACTCTTTTGCCCTAAATGTGTTTGTCTTAGCACAAAGAATAAAAACGTGGATTATTGCTTCTTGTCAAATTTGGTGTTTTACTCTTTTTCCCTCAACATGTGAGGCTTAGAACAGAAAGTAAAACGTGAGCCTCTTGCTTCTTGACAAATTTGGTGTTTTGCTCTCTTACCCTCAAAGTGTGAGGCTTAGTACGAAGAGTAAAACGTGAGCTTCTTGTTTCTTGTCAAATTTGGTGTTTTACTTTTTTTTCCATCAACGTGTGAGGCTTTATACAAAGGGTAAAAAAAACGTAAACTTCTTGTCTCTTGGCCAAAACTTTGGCGTTTCTCTCCTTTTTTTAACGTGAATGTCTAAGCTGTGTTTTGGCTCTTTTACTCTAAACTTGTGCTTCTTAGTATACAAGCCTCAAAACCCTAATTTACTTATCAAAAGGCCATGCTAGGTATCATTCATATGTGTGGCCTCTCACACATATATTTTTACATATGGCCTCTCATATATATATTTCTATATGTAGCCTCTCATATATATATATATATATATATATTTTTTCGTATGTGGCCTCACACACATTTTCTCATACTCAACAGCATAAACTTATTTTTATAAAATAAGCATGCCAACGCAAATTGACCTAGTTGAACATATTGTTCCTCATAAATAAAATAACTACATATTTTATTTTATCTTAGTCTGTCAAGACTCATTAAGCTAGTCAGGCAAGACAAGTCTTTAATCAAAAAGACTAAGTAAGCCTCATTTGACTTAACATTGTTAGGAGTATTCAATATTACAAAATTTACACGAGACATCAAATGTCACTAATGAGGGGATACTCATTAAGGTTTTGGTCTAGTGGTCTACGGCGTGCAGCATTCCACCCGCTAAAGAGAAACTTTGGAAAGTTCGATCAGCAGTTGAGTAGAGGAGTGGTAAGTTGAGCAACCGTCCATTCAACCTCAATTGAAGTGGGGAGAAGTTGTTAACACTTTCTCCACTTCACCACTACTCAACCATCGACACTTTCTTCTAGATAAGAGGTTAACCGATTATAATAGCTATGATACAAATAGATTTTCAATTTATTGAACAGAGGAACAAAACAAGTCTGAATTAAATAAGAACTCTAAGGAGAACTATGAGACAAGTCTAATGTTGAATAACTTGATCATTCAACCTTCTCATATAGAGTACTGTTTATAGCTATCCACACCAATCACATCCCACAGAGTGTGATAATCTGACCTCAACCTTCTCTTGCTTCCCCCCTAAGACCAACCCTTCTCCTTTTGTGACTGAAGCAAGACTGGAATGACTATTTTTTGGTTTAGGCTAGGATTGTACAAATTGATCTTTCAAATCTAAATAAAGTACTTCAACAATACAAATATTTAAGGATTGACGAATTATCTGCTCACCCCACTTTTTCCTAATTAGCCCTCAATTCGTTTTCCCCCATAAACAAATGGCTTCAGTATTGTTGACTTGTTCACTATATAGTGATCGAAGTATCAAAAGAAATGATATACATTAGTTGTTTCGACAACTTAAAGTACATATAGTTACAAAGAATAGTTTATCTACAAACCTCGTAGTTTATGACATTGCACTAATTGGTGACTTTTTATCATTTATTTTGACTTCCAAATAAATCCAAACCTTAACAAATATGTTTGAAATCAATTTTAGAAACATAGTTTAAGGAAGTACACTTGTGAAAATTGTTTCAAAGTCCAAATAAGGATTCAGGAGCAATCCCAGGATCGATCCTTTAAGATAGAGTCGGTTTCGATTCGGTTCTTTGGTATTCACCAAAACCAAAACCGTAATATGTGGGTTTCAGGAAACTGACACCATTACCAAACTATTTAGAACCGGTTTCATCTTGGTTTGGTTTTTTGGTTTGGTTTCATTTTGGTTCTTCTGGTTTCCGGATTTTTTGTACATCCCTAGTTCTATTGTACAAGTAACATTATGGATGGATGAAAGGAATACCAAAAGTCCTACGAAATTATATCCCTCATCTTTATAATTTTTTTTTCATTTTATCCTTTTTTTCTCTCCAATTTAAAAACAATTACAAAATAAATAAATCATAACTTGTAAAATATAAGTTGGATTTTAATGAAACTTATATTTTTGAAAAGGGTTTGAGATGATCTACAATACAAGATCCGTTGTTGATAGTAAATACGAAAGTTATTTTTTCGAAAAAGAATAGCCAGGATGAAACTGGCTACATCCTGGCTTAATCTAAGATAGAAAAAATTATTCAAAAAAATAGCTTGAAACTGGGTGCATCCTGAATTAAAATAAGAAAACAATATTATTCAAAAAATAGCTAGGATGAATCTTCATCCTGGCTTAAACTAAGATAATCTTTCAGGAATAAAACCCACTTAAGCTTTTACGCTTTACCTCACGATTCCCAGGGTCCTGTCAGTCGACAATACCTTTTGTCACCCAACATAGTAGATTACATCATTTCTGGCTTATTAGCTCCACTTTCACTACTAACTTAGCCAGACTTGTGTGGTCCGTCCTTAGGTTGCTTCGCTTTCGATAGTAGTCCCCTTCGGTCGGGCTATGCATGAGCATTTTCTTATCCAGTAACACCAGCTGAATGACCAAGTGAGCATAGATCTGAAGGATTATAGGCTAGTTGTTTCATAGTCAGGATTTGTTGGTAGTGCAGAACAAGATACTATGTTATGTGGGTCAGCTGATGAAATTATGAAAAGAATGGACTTTTGATATTATTCAAAAAAAATAACTAGTTAGAATCTGGGTGTATCCTGGCTTGAACTTGTTTTCATCCATGTTTACTAGTATGAAACTGGTATCATCCTATTTTAGGTTTGGTTAAATTTGTTTTCATCTATGTTTAACTAGTATGAAACTGATTTCATCCTACTTTAAATTTGGTTGAATTTGTTTTTATCCACATTTAACTAGTATGAAATTTTTTCATCCTGACTTAGATTTGGTTGAATTTGTTTCATCCTTGTTTAAACTAGTATGAAAATTGTTTCATCATGTTTAACATTCGTTTGAATTTGTTTCTTCACCACCACAAACACCAACACTACTATCGATAATATCATATTCCTTCACCACCATCATCGGCACCACAACCATCTTTACCACAGATATCATCTCCACCACCACAGACACCAATACTACTATCGACAATATCATCTTCGTTCACCACCATCATCGGCACCACAACCATCTCCACCACCACAAATGCCAACACCACTATCGACAATATCATCTTCCATCACCACGATATCGAAGAGAGCGAAAAAGATAGTAAATTAAGGATATTAAAATTACCATGAATCTTACTCAGCTGCACTTGGAGGGATATAACATAAATATGGTGTCTATTATAAATGGGAAAGAAGAGGTGGTTAAATGGACAATAAATCCGTTTATTCAGGACTGTGGTAGTCTTTTATCTAGTTTTACTTCTTGGATATGCAGTTAGGTGACTAGAGAGGCTAATAATTCTGCAGACTTATTAGCAAATGAAGCTTACAATTCTTCTTATAATTTGCTTAGATTAAATGATTTCCCTGTTTGGCTCTTATCCTCTATTGAGAAAACATTGTAGTTTAATTCTATGCTTTAACAAAATACCTTTCTTACTGATTTTTTTTAAAAAAAATTACCATGAATCTACATTCATTTTTGTATAAAATAAGATGAATCCAATTTCATCCCAGATTATATATATTAAAAATTGCACCATGATTACGTTTAGCATTGAAATATTAAATACTCGGAAGATTTCCATAATCCTAGAATCCTCCTTTGGAAACAAGGAATCCCCACATACCAATTAAGGTGTATAGGTAACCTTTGCTCCTATAGAAGATTTCATAGATACTTGGCAACAGGTATAAAAAAAATGCACTGGAAATTGGTCGGAAGATGCCATAACGATTCCGTACTAACTGGATAGAAGTGCACTGCACAGAAGTAAGCCAAAGTTTATCACGAACGGTACCGTACTCAAGGCCTGCATACTCGTCTTTGGTGAACCGAACGGCGGTCCTCCTGTGTTAGGTTATAAGAAATCGAAGAAAACTTATCAAACAGCAGAAAATCCAGTTTAAAGACTAAAATTTGAACTTTCAAATTTTCAAAGAAACATTTTTTTTTTCTCTTTGAAAAGACACATTTCAAAGTGCATTCTAAGTATACTTTTTTCTTCCGAAGCTTGCACAATGAATTTTCAATGTGCATATCAAAACAAGTTATGGACAGAATCTGAATAATGCATCTTTTTGTTGAAGCATATAATGCGCATTGAATTGAGTATAGAGTTGCCTATTTCATAAATAATAACATGCACATTGAATGGAGTAAATAAAATGTGTATTCATATCAAAAACCAAGCGACTTCAAATTTCTGTTTCTGCATTTGGTTTCAATTTGTCATTCAAAAATTTGCCCTCAAAATATGTTGTACTTACGGATGCACCTCGTTTCGTTAACCATGGATATTGAGAGAGTCTGAGGCCGACTGTTATATCCTGTGTATGCACAAGACCACTCGTTGTGCTTCCCCTCAATATCACTGCAGCGTGTAGCATAAATACTTCTCCCGAGTGGAACACCCCAATTATCACCTAGCTCGATTTCTTTTACACACATGGTCTCAGGACACTCTTTCCAATTGCGAACCTTCACTTCTGGAGGAGATGCCTCACAGTATAACCTGAATTCAGTTCAGCATAAGCAATCTTATCACTAGAATTAAACTTGAATCTAGTTGACAAAAGTACCAAGTCAATAACAGTTACTAATATAAACATCTAAAGCGTTTATTAGAATGAGGAGATAATTACGTCCAATTTTTGGGTTCTTCAAATAGCTCCCAATATTTGCTGCCAGAGTCACAAGAGCACTTGACACAATTGTTAGCCGTAAAAGTGTAAGTCCCATTCGAGAGAAGCAAAGGATAATCTGACGAAGTATTGCGTATCATAGACGTACAAACTGCATTCCAGAATAACTTGCAAGTTAGCAACTAGTTAACACTCTAAATATAACAACAATCTATTTCAGAAGATCAGAAAACTGAAATTACATCAATCTAGTGTAAGAATCCTGTTGTCTCAAAAATAATACAGACTATGGAAATGACATGCTCTTTTTCGTGCACATGAATAATGTAATGTAACCTCTGACCTCTTAATGGAACATCAAGAATTGATTCTGCCTTGAGTTGTTTAGCATCTGTAAGGTTATTGAGTGTCAATAAACTCTCTTCTGTAGCCCCAAACTCCTTGGCAATCATCTCCAAAGTTCTGTTAGGAGACACTTGGTGTGCATAATGAAGGACTTGATTTCCATCTACATCATCACAGTTACAAGGAAGTGGGATCCGCAAAAGCTGATTAGCAACAATCAACTCGGGATTACTAATATTATTGACTGCTGCAATTTCATCTGTTGTAATTAACAACCCGAATAAATCCACGGCGATATGATACAAAGAGTCTCCTGATTGTACTTTATAAATCGGACCCTTATCAGAAATTCCAGTTCCGTTTTTGCAAGAACAAGTGAAGGGGATTTTGATAGTCTCCTTGGCGGCCACTGATTTGCTTGGTTTTGTCCGTACTGGTAAATTATTAGCTCCTAGCAATGAATTGAAGTCTGTTAATCCAAACAGACTGACGATGCTTGAAAGAGCTGTAGCGTTGGGTGATACATAACCAGCTAGAGACTTACATTTGGAAGTTGTATTAGACTTACAAGTGAAACCTATAGATTTTGCTGATGAAACAGTTAAAACAAAGAGAAGTAAGATACAGAAGAGGAATTTACTTAACAACATTGTTTATAATGGAGGAATTTGCTGTATGTAATAAGATGGGAAATGGAGCAGTGAGAGGGGGCAGGTTATATACACCTCGCCATACTGGTTGGTTTCCCTGTTTTCGATCTTATTTGATATGGTCAGAAGCTCAGGAGGAGTATAATTTATTTAAAATCATGTCATCTTCACATGATATACTAGTATATGCAGTTTCTTGGTTTATTCATGTTTGAGAAATGTTGACTTTTATGTTCAATCCATTGACATTGGTTGCAGAGAAGACTAACACGACCATGTGCACAGAAGACGCGCTTAAATCGATAAATATAGAAAGAAGAAACCCTGAATACAAGCAACTTCAAATAATGGTTTTCATGACACCATCATTGTATTCTCTTGGTTCCCTTCTAATTGATTACGAGTATTGACTAAATTATTTTAATTTTATAAAAAATTTGGGAGTAACTGATTGACCTTGGAATAGGATGTTACTGTGTGTGTATATGTGTAGCGCATTTTTAACGAGGCTCCAGTTCACTCATTGAAGTTTCATTCACACTCAACGCTGCGTATTCAGTAGTTGACATGTCTTTCATAATTCCTTGCTCTTCAGTGTGACCAGTAAAAAATGGAGGTGGTGAAGGTAAACCGTGAGTGACAGAGTTGCTGCTAAGCATTAGAAAAACCTTCCGCATTGTGGGTCTGTCCGCAACATTTTCTTGAACACATAATAGCCCAATAAGGATGCATCTCATCGCGTCATTTCCCGAACATGTTTCCTTCACGATTGGATCTAACAATTCTAAACCAGATCCGTTCTTCCAATGCCTCCATGCCTGCATCAATATGTTCCATGTTAAGTTATTGATCATGTTATCACAAGTAAAGTAGATTAGTGACACTTACATAGCGGAGAAGGTCCCGAGCGATTTCTGAATTTTGAAAATGGCTGTTTTTCTGTCGACTAAGTATCTCTAAGATTAAGACACCAAAACTATAAACGTCTGATTTCACGGAGAATTGCCCATGTAATATATACTCTGGGGCTATGTAGCCACTGCAAACCCAATAATACCCAAACAAAATAAGAATCTCAAAGATTTCATGGGAGCAGTTTTGAACAATGATTTAAAGTTTATACTTACTGGGTTCCAACTATTCTGTTTGTACTAGCATGAGTTGGTCAACCACAAAAAGCCTAGCCGTGCCAAAATCTGCAATTTTAGGATTCATATATATGTCTAATAATATATTGCCAGCTTTGAGATCTCGATGGATAATTTTAAGTCGCGACTCCTCGTGAAGATAGAGGAGGCCTTTTGCTATTCCTTCTATTATCCTGTATCGTCTTTCCCAATCCAGAAATGTGCGCTTGATTGGATCTACACAGTAGCCAAAATTTAAGCCCTCATTTTAATCTTAGAACAGTCTATGCATCTAATTACTATACGTGCCCAAATAACAGTACGCAGGCAGAGAGTATTGAGGCAAACCGAATATGAATTGATCAAGGCTTGCATTTGGCCTATATTCGTAGATAAGTAATTTTTCTTCACCAGCTAGACAGAAACCAAGAAGCCTTACAAGATTTCTGTGTTGTAGTTTAGCCACTAAGATAACTTCATTCCTGAACTCTCGTTCGATTTGACATGAGCTTTCTGATAGCCTCTTCACGGCTATTTCTTGCCTGTCCTCAAGTGTACCCTGACAACATTAAAAGAAGCCAAAGAATAAAAGTTCTTACAAATATGAAAACTTTAAAAACCATCACCTATAAGAAATCATACCCTATTCAATTCACATGTATCTTTTATATGCTTTAGACTTTTAGTACCTTATAAACCGCACCAAATCCACCTTCTCCAAGTTTATTAGCTTCAGATAAATTGTCTGTTGCAGCCCTTAGTGTTATGAAGTCGAATTGGAAGGATTCGGCACTTCGGATCTCATCATCGACATCTTCATGAGCAGACACAACAATAAAAATGAATCAAATAAGTAAGACTTTAATTTGGAATACAGTTACGAAACCACATGAGGCAGCACATATACTAGTTATCATGTTTGGGGCCATAGCAACTTGCCTTCAAACTTCTTCGCCTGCAGTTTCTTTCTACGGAAACAGAAGAACCAAAAAGCGATAGCTGAAAGTACTGTAATAACTGAAGGAATGCCTATGCTAATAGCAAGTATGAATAAGTTCTTTCCCTTTGCTGCACGAATTCAGTCATTTTTCAATTAAGAGCAGCGTATAATGGAGTACTTCAATACCCAAATTGAACTCTTCAAGTTTGATTGTTACTAGAATGAATTGAAATCAAATCAAATATGAATTGTTTGCTTCTTTTCCTCTTGAGCTGAAAAGTTCAAATAAAAAGAAGTACTACGTACACTTTGGTGTAGTTGCATTTGTTGACGATGTCGGTGGTTTGAGAGGAGAAGAGGCTAATGGAGTGACGTCTGTGTGATATAAACGAGCAATCTCAAATTTTAGCGTTACAATTTTAACATTAAAAACTGATAAAAAAATAATACAAAAAATTACATATTTAACAAAATGCATGCACACTTGTAAACATAAATGTGAGAGGTTTGATGAGGTAATCGGGTTCTGATCCTCTAAAGGTGGCAGAGCAATTGTCATAGGCGGCGTAGCAATTATCCTAGGAATAAGTTAGAGCATGTGGTAGTGGTACTCACCAGGGCATATGGATCCGTTGACTAGGGATGCAGAGATTGCCCTAGACCGATTGTCGTATCCAGTGTATGCACATCTAGTCTCATTACAACCAGTGTTGTCTATGTAAGATCTTTGCCCGAGCGCATAACTCGATCGGCTGGCTTCGACTCCACTGCCTATGCATCGGACAGAAGGACATTGTTGCCAATTCTGAACCTTGACCTCTGGAGGAGATGGCTCACAGTGCAGTCTAAATTCAGCATTATTAATTTTAACATTACCAAGTAACTGAAATATACAGGAGACAGAGAGAATTACACCGTTTATTTTGCCGGGCAATGAGAAAGAATTACGTGGAATTTTTGTTGATGTAGTCACACTTGCACTTGATACAGTTGTTGGCAGTAAGAGTGTAAGTCCCATTCGGGACAAGCAACGGATAATCCGGAGATGTATTGCTTACCGTAGACTTACAAGCTGCATTGCACAATAAAAACACTACCAAGTTATGCAACTTGCATATTTTGCAAAGCTTGATTTGTACTAGTATTTAATATGACAGTCATTTTTTTTCTCCATGTTTTTATCAAGTTGCATCATTAGTTCATTACCGCCTTTCATTGGTTTGGAAGCCAGCTGCTTATACTGACTCTGCCACCAATTTATAATTTTACACAGTCTGCGCATGCTAGATTAATGATGAGTAGTGACTAACCTCTTAACGGAACATCAATAACTGTTTCACCATTAGGCTCTTCTTTACCACCATTAAGTTTCAATATACTCTCAACTGTAACCCCTAGCTCCCTCGCAATCATATCCAATGATTCCACATCTCCGTTACCGTGAGGAAGCCGCACCACATGTGCATAGTGAACGACTTGATTTCCATCCAAATTATCACAGCTACACGGCAGCGGGATCCACAGTAATTGACCAACGTCAATTAAATTAGGATCACTAATTTTATTAACGGCTGCAATTTCTGGATACGTAATTAGCAATGAAAATATATCCCTCGCGATGCGATCTAGAAAATCGTCTGGTGTTACGTTATAAATCGGACTTCTGTTCGAGATTCCTGTTCCGTTGTTGCAGGAACAGGTGAATGGAATTTTGATAGTCGCGTTAACAGCCACTGATTTGGTTGGTGCTGTATCAAGTGGTAAATTGTTGGCTCCAAGTAAAGAATTGAAGTCTTTTACTCCAAACAGAGTTGCAATTTCTGAAAGAGTTGTAGCGTTCCCTGGTAAATAACCAACTTGGGATTGGCATTTTGAGTTAGTTTTACATGTGAAACCTTGAGATTTTACTGCTGAAAAAGTTTGAGTGAAAAGAATCAAGATACAGAAGAGGAATTTGCTGAACAACATCCTGTTTTTGTGTTCCGTACGTTCTCTCTACCTCTCTCTGTATAATGGAAGAAGAGTCATTTAATTCTGCATGGACATGTGTCTGAACTAATTATAAAAGTACAAATCAGCTGGGAATTTGGGAGTTGGGAGAGGAGTAATGAGAGAGGACTGTATCAGTAGGAAGTACGAACTGAGATAGAGTGAACTGAAGTAGGTAACTTAAATTGGCCTTAATTCATTGGCTACAGTTAAAACCAGGTTGGTCTCTGAATTATTGGCTGCGAATGTAGACAAACGGAGACTTTGACGAGTAAACAGAATGGTCAATTACGGTTGGACCTACATATACCACTAAACGAAATGGGACCCTGATCACGGATATGTCATATGTTATCATTGCCGATATCTTTTCATTTATTGATCGGTTTTACCATGGCCATTATTATGGGGAAAATGATTGTAATGGACAGAGAGTTCTTTCATATACCCCAAAATTATTAATGTACCCATTTATCTATGTATCCCTTTATTTAATCTTCCCAACCCATTAAAATATCAAACTTTTATGTACCCCAGTTTTTAAAATTATTTTCGTTGTTTTCTTTGTTACAATTTCTTCCTTTTCCGGCTTTATTTATCCTTTTTAATCCTGAGATTCTTTGATTTGTATCAGATACATATTAAGTTTTGAGTATTTTGATCAATAGTAAAACTTTGGGTTTTTGTTTTACATCCAAAATTAATGCTTTTGTTCATCTCTAAAATTTTTTAAATTTAAATTTAGATTTCTTGGGTCAAGATCTTAGGATTATTTTTTAAATATTATATATATGACTAGAGCTTACGGCACAGGATTACATATGTATCGGATTATATTTTCCGATATTTATATACTCCCTATATCTTTTTTTTCTTAAAACATTTATCATGTGTTTTTGGTCTAAAAATACTAATATATATATATATATATATTATGTTTTTTTATGAAGATTTCAGTATGTTTAAATTAATAAAAATTATAATCTTTATTATAAAATATTAATAATTTTATAATTTTTTGGACTAAAAATACGACCAAATATGTATAATCGTTACACTCTCTGTAATGTTCCCCTAACTATTTTTGTATAAATTATTTATATACAGCTAGATAGGAAAAGCTATTCAATTTAAGCCTGAGTTAGACCCGAAAAAACCTTCCCGAAAGATGCTCAAAAGAAAAAAACTCCAAATGTTACTCTCTCTGTTTTTTTTTATAAGTCCTCTATCCTATTTTCGTTTATCTTAAAATAGTTGTCAATTTCTATTTATAGCCGTGTTTTTTCATCAAACTATCAAATATACCCTTAATTTTTTATAATCATAAAATTATTTTTAAATAACCCGAACTAAAATCTTAAACCGTATCTTCGCTAAATAAAGAAACAAATTCATTTAATATCTTTGCTATTTATCTTCATCCCTTTTTAAAAGAAAAAATATTTATAATTAAAGATATGTAAAGGAAAAAAAATATAACTAAAGATATTTAAAGATATTTTTCTTAATCTTTTTTTAAATATTTTTAAAAATGATGAAATTATCAAGTATATATTTTTCTTATATACTACACATGTTTATTTTTATTTTTAGTAATAATGTAGCATTTAATAAGGGTAGATTTGGTTATTATTTCGGTCTCCTTAATATTTTGACTTTATGGACTAATAAAAGTAGACAGAGGAATTATATATTTTCTATTTCTTTTTAGAGAAAATTGATGCGTCATCTACTTCAAACAGCTAAGCCTTGTTCAATCTCTGTTCTAGAGTCTTCATGGTGGCCAAAAACTAACCCCCTCAATCATTGCCCCTTTGTAATGTAACCTTATTTACTTGCATATACATAGTCCACTCTCTTTTAAATTCGCTATATGTCGTTCCATTGAGGGAACATGTTGATTCCAAAATAAATAACGATCTAGTATTAGTATGACCTGGACAACATTAAAAGTAAGCTTTAAAATCTTACTTATATTTCATAATTTTATGACCCACATATTTACAGATGTTTTGTATATCAATTAATTGCGCTCTTTCACCATTTGATATTGGTTGTTCACCATCATTTTCATCAGCTACATAATCAATAAGATTCCGAGTACCAACATTATCCGATATCACATTCATTTAAAAATAATTGTTTTGAGATGAATAAGCAAGAGACCCATGAGCTCCACCAGTAGGCATCTCCAACAGCATAACGACACTCCCTACAAAAATAAACACAACAATCCAATAAACTCCCAAGCACCAAAACTTAAAACATCAAACTACACAAATTAGATTGCAATTAATAGAACATTGTAAACAACTTACAGAGAATTAGGATTACTTTAGCTCTTTTAAAATGGGAATCCCATTCGATATCACCTCTTTCTCTTTCGGCCCTCCTATCATTTGTTATTATTATATATAGTGACCACCCATGTATTCATTTTTTATTACTATATATCATGACCATTTTCATCTGTGCTTTTTATTTGTCATGTCTCCGAAGTAAATGCATAGGCAATGGCTTCCAAGTAGCTTAGGGGAAGCCTATTAGGAGTTATTGCTCATTCTTGATTCCAAACTTACATAGTCGACTTAGGAAAACTTGAGTTTTAGAATTGAATTATGCCACCTCCATGATTGCTGCCACAGTGATGTTCAACCTTATTACCATCACTTATAGCTTTTCCATGATCTCCTTTGCTCATTATCAACTTCCGTAATTGATAATGATCGTTATTATATGTGTTGTTGTTGTTGTTCTTGTTGCTTCATCTTCATTATCTACTTTGTTTTCTATCTGGAAATAACCCGAACCAATGGTACCATTATTTTCATCATCATCAGTTTGCATTACAGAAATTTGCATGGGTTTTCTGGTTCTCCTAGACATTCCAGCACTATAGTGACGTCGTTTATTTGGTTCCCTTGCACTTCTCATTGTTGTCATACGACTCAGAACTTAATTTAGTCTTTAACTAATTATTTTAAAGGTTTGTCTTCAAGCAATTGAATAAGAGACTCATTTAATCAATAACTTTAGAGTATATAATCAACAACTTAAATGAGGAAGTGAATTATGTGTGTATATATATATAGGAAGGTCATTATCATTACTAATCAAATTGATCACTTGTTTTTTAATATAATGATATGTTTTATAATCTTTTTGCTCAAAAAGACAGTAAGAAAGATAGGAAAGATTTCATATATAAATGAATGAATAGAAGTATAAACCTCCCTAGTTGGTATGCCAGCATATGGACATATCACACATACTGACCTAATTTTTTGATTTGATGTGACAAAGGGTGTTGTCGTAAATAAAAATCATCTTATAGTTTCTTACCTGATGGGAATTCCTTGTCCTCTTTGGGATAATCTGACCCGAAAATGCAACAGTCTTTCTATATATATACATGTGCTAATATTCATCAATATCATCTGCAATACCTTCTGCCTCATCTTCACTCTTAATATTTCCATCCTTTCCCTTAACTCTAGGGCCCTTAATCCTTCGTGGTGGTGTGTTTTAGGAGCATCGAGTTGCTACAAAGACTTGAGAAGACTGGCTACATAGACAGATAACATCAGAGATATGTAGATATTTAAGAGCATCCACAATGGAATTACCAGATTTAGAAATTTGCATATCTAGATCGGCAGTGGACTATTTGATATTAACAATTCTAAATAAATGATATAAATCCAACTCTCATCAATGTGTCATATATTTCCTTATATGTTAGCCACAAATATTTACCTTGCTGCAATAAAAATAAAGAAAAGACAATACAAAATTTTTTAACTCTTAAAGCTAGAGGAGTAGAATGTATAATATGTGGTGAAAATAAAGTAAAAGTGCTCACAAGGATTCACGGATATAATGGTGCAGCGATAATAAAGTGCGCCTATAATGATGCGATCATAGCTCAAGCTTCAAATAACTGTCACAGCGATGTGCAAACTCTTCCCGTTAGTTAGAATTGAGAAACCATGCCTAAACCCTTTTCTTTTCTCTCTCTCTCTTTGTATATGATCACTGCATACTATGAGAACTCACAGATTGCTTGTCTTTCAGACATTAAATTGGTACTAACATTTTAATGCCGCACTAGCTTATCATCTCTAATCCCACATATACAATGGTACTATTATCCTATACCCCCAAGTTTGATTAAATACCGTTCATAACCTTAAGTAAATATAATGTTTAACTTGTGAACTTACCAATTCCAGAAGATGCATTTTATCTTTGTCCAAGGTTGTGACAGAATTTGGTCGTCCACTGATAATCTCCAACGCAACAACCCCAAATCCAAATACATCAGCCTTCTTTATAAGATGTCCACGCATGGCATACTCTGGGGCAAGATATCCTCTTCAAGAGACAGAAAGATGGTTACGTCGGTATAGTTCAGTAAATCTCACACGGAAGAATGGTATAATAAAATATATGAAAGCTTATACTTTTCCTGCCACTTCGGTTATTAATATGGGTTTTTGCATCGTCATATAACTTTTCCAAACCAAAATATGAAATCTTAGGGTTTAGATCAGTGTCAAGAAGAATATTGCTGCTTTTGACATCTTTATGTACAATTCTTGGTCTCGACTCGTGGAGATAAGCTAGGGCTCTTCCCGCTCCCAAGTAAATTTTATAACGGGTTGACCAATTGAGGTGTACGCCACTCTTTCCTGCAAGGTGATGGTTATTAGCAAGCATTATCAAGACCATAGTATCCAGATATATGAACGTAAGAATAAATTTATGCCACACCAAAGAGTGCTTGATCTAGGCTTTTGTATTCAAGATACTCATAAACCAGGAGACGGTTTACCACTCAATGCAGCACCCACACAATTTCACAAGGTTGTAGTGTAGAAAAAAAAATATGATTGAAATATTTGCCACAAACTGGCTTTTTCCTTGATAAGGAGCTACAGAAAGTTCATTAACAACAACTGCTATTCCATCAGAAAGTGTGCCCTACAGGTACCATAATTTAATAAACAAAACATCGTTGCTCAGATTTTCATCAAAACTAAAAATTATTCCTGAAAAAAAAAAACAACTATATTCTTTGTTGTTTCCAACATTCTCATTAGTATCCAGTACATCATTTACCGCTCTTAAACATTTTCCATATATAACTAACAGGTTCAAAATAGATATAAGATAGTAATTATTTCTGATGACCCATGATAGGTTCAGGTGATTTCACACGGTAAGTTCAGGTACTTTGGCTTAGAAGTGATTAACTAAGCCTACATGTCATTTTTAATGCTTATTGCACCTATATGATCATGTTGTCAAGTGGTATCGACGGCTTCTATGCTTAAAGCTAATATGTCTATAAACCTAGAGATATAAGTTCAATACCTTATGATCATTCATCTAAACACTTAAATCTTGTACCAAATCATTTAGCTATATCTAAAGTTGTCCAGTAAAAGGTTTAAGAAACAAACAAATATAAATTTAAATGTACCAAGCAATGATACAAACCTGAATTTTATCCAAACCTAACAAATGAAGTTGAAGTGTGCAAACTTTTCTACCTTAACATAATGAGGACCATAATCAGCCCAAATAAGATTTGTAACATCTCTACTAAATTTTGTAGTTGATCTACTCCTGTGCGTATCAGCTAACTGTTGATCTTTTTCTTTCAATACCTATATAGTTAATTATGTCTTGGACACAACAACAGTCAACGTGGAACCGAACCAAAATGATATGATTGGTCCGTAAATATTCGACCAATCGTAAAAACATAGGGACCTTACCGGTTTGATGTCGTAGAGATTACCAACTATTGGCCATGGACGTGGACCTGGTGGAAGCTTGAACCTTAAATGTTGAAATATATTATAACTCAGACTTTTAAAGGCTATTGTAAAAAAATAGCCATGAATTAGAAGAAGATAGAACAGAGAAATGAGAGAGCCAAAATGTGGATATATGTTTATTCTCTGGATGTAACATGTAGTAGTCGAAAATCTAGTACCATATATGTTTATTTAATTCAATCAGCCAAAATTTGGCTCATGACCTTGTTTTATTCAAAGTTCCATATGTAAAACTGAAAACATGGAGGGTTAACTTAGGTCATATCGTACTTGTAGTAGTCGAAGTATCCCATCAAGGTGGTTATTACATTTTTTCCATATCATGTATTACCTCGACGGGATCATCTGAATCGTATATAACTCGCTTCAGTATATGCTTTATATTGAATTGATGGATTAGTAAGACCGTTACCGATGGCAAATCCCCTGTTTAAGTATATAGAATCTTAGTCAAGCAAGTCTGAGAAAGTGAGACAGAAACATCATTAAATCCAAATACAGAATAGTCTTGGATATGAATAATACTTATAAGTTTATATGAATTCCTTCTTTATTCTTATTTCCTTTGTTAACTCTAGAAGCAAAAGATGGAATGCAGTGTTCAACATATGACTCCCCGGTAATGTAAAAATCATTCTTTTGAAATTGTAGATGCTTTGCGAAAAATGCCTGGTAAGATATGAAAGTTAGAAGAACAACAACAATTATCATATTTAGAACAACATGTTACATCAAACAAACTAATAAGAATCACAACAATTGATAGATTTAAATAATTCATATACAAATCAAGCCAAATTATATTGACATTTACTATTTTGAAACCGACACATACCTGATGTAGATGCTGGCTTAATTCTCCTAATACATGTTGAACCAATAAAAATCTACAGTAATACATCATTTTTTAAAGAAAAACCACTGGAAGGGACCAACATAAAAATAAAAACCCTACCAAATAGAAAATGTTCAAAATGAAAATTACATGTCCATCATACCTTAGTCTCCAGGTAGAGAAAGAGATAGATCCATAAGAAAGAGTACCCCTAAAATAGAGACCCAAATTGAAGATAAGTGATATCACTAGAACTTTCTATCCATCAATACTGTAAACAAAACTAAGAAAATTGTACAATAACTAAACATGTAATAGCTTGGAAAATCATTTTAACCATGGAAAATGACATGTCCTTTATCCCGAAGGAAAAATCAATATATATTCACCTTACAAGTAAAAAACCCATTGGTATTTATTTATTCTTTCATGGGTTGATTTTGTTTTCACTCTTAATTTTAGGTTTTCCTTATTATGATTGATTTTTTGTCTAGAGTTTCGCTAATCTCAGTTGAATTAAACATCTCATACTTGGTTTCTTTTTATTCCTGTTGTGATTCAAAATTTTATGGGTTAGTAATGTGAAGGTTGGTTGATGTAACTACAAAAGTAATAAGAAGATGAAGATTCAGGTGGTTTTCAAGTTGGGAAGCAATGGAGCTTGACAAATAAACTACTCTTAATTAAGTTTTAGTTCTTTTTTGATTGTTGGAAACTTGTTCAGTTTTGTTATTTAATAACATTATTAACTATGATCTATCTTCTTCGATAGATAATTTAATTGGGATATAATTAATTATTGATGCTAATGGCAATTTAGGGTTTCATATGTCAATCAAAATTAAGGTACTTATTAGGTGATTTTGGGGTTTATTAGTTTTGTAAAACAAAAATGAAAAGTTTCTTTTGTGTGGTTGTGATGATGTTGTTGAAGAAGAAGATAATGTTGGTTATATTTTGGCGCTCGATTAAAGAGGAGATAGAGGGGTATATGTAATAAAATTTCAAATAATTCTTAAAATTTTCATGTTAACTAAATTGTAACTAATGTAACTAATTAATGAGGGTATTATTAGTGTTTTCAAGGGTACATAGAGGAACTCCCATAAAAAAAAATCAGTATTTATAATTCGGGTATAAGAGAATAATAAGTTTTTTTTGTATATATACTAGATAGTAACCCGTGTTTCGCACCGGGTGTATAGTCTAATTTAGGCTCGCACCAAAATTATTTTATTGGAAAAAGATATATATGTGAATTGATGTTGTGTGTGCACCAAAATTATTTTATTGGAAAAAGATATATATGTGAATTGATGTTGTGTGTCTGAACTGGACATTTGCAAATTAATCAACTCAAATCAAATAGCTAGAAGCTTGTGAATTATTCAATTTTTACAAAAAAAAATTATAATGAGAATAATTCCAAATGACATTGTCAAGTTAAACCCATATTTTTTTATCCCATCCTGCATTTTATGTTGCCTTTAAACTCATGAGAAAAGTAGTCAAAATCGCATTTCTCGCCCGAGTACTCGGCGAGTATTCGTTACTCGCTATCAGAGCGATGCGATTTCCGATTCCAAGCTCTATCCGATGTTTGCGATTAACTCGGCC
>JAJJMC010025396.1:3873532-3893616 GCA_023531435.1 Papaver californicum | reverse complement strand
CGATTTCCGATTCCAAGCTCTATCCGATGTTTGCGATTAACTCGGCCGATTTGCCGATTTTTAACTTTTTTTGAGCTGACCGAGTTAGCGATTTAATCGATCTATATTGGTAATTTACATTGGGTTTAGGATAAAAAGTAGAAGTCGATTTCATTCTTCATTCTTAGGGTTTTTGGTTCTCAATTTCTTCTCAGTCTCCATGGCGGTATGATCTGAATCCTTAAATCTTACGAATTGAAGAAGAAAAAGATGATAATGACCAATGTATGGTTGTTCTTCTATTCCGTTTTAAGATGTTGGTATAGTCTGGTAGTTATGTTAAGCATTACTAGTGTCATTCTTTCCTTGACAATGTGACAGTGTTAAACTTTAATGTTAAAATTTTAATTAGGTATAAGTCATGACTCATAAGTATTATATATAAATCTCCAATAAATAGGTTCCGAGTATGAGGCCGAGTTTTGACAATTTCCAAGTCCGATCTCATTGCTCTTCGCTCCAAGCTACCCCACCGAGTAGGACCGAGGAACGATTTCGATTACTTTGCTCATGAGGATTTCTGAAACCGGTTAGTAAGCCTTTACTTGAGACCTCCAGAAAAGGATATCTTACGACTATATTGATACTCCAATTATGGATCAAAGACGAACCTGCTTTAAGAGCAACTGCATCTTCTGGGGTCTTTGCATAATGTTGATATTCATGTATAGTGGCCACAGTATCACAGTCCGAGGTGATATACCTGTAATTTCATGCCTCATATTAATAACTGAACTTTATAGATTAACAATAGACATTTATGTATCATTCCATTTGCATATGGCACTAACTAACTGGAAGACGACATGGATTTTTAAAACGTAGACACAATGGTCCATGGTATTAGGTGTTAATCTTGGACCATGATATCAGATCTGATCCTACAAGGAAACAAAATCCTAGGAATACTCACCCTTCGAATCCCATTTAGTTATAGTTTGTTGTAAGAGACCTTCATTTGTGCAAGCTGGGATTCCATTAACTTGATTATAAGAACAAATCAAATTATTTCTTTGAAACTATAGTGATGTACAAGCACACATTGTAATGGGTACGCATGCATATAATATGGCCTAATCTAAATGATGAGAACAATGGGAGTAACAAATTACTACATTTACTAAATAAAGTATGTTGTTAGAAATTGCATTAAGATGCAACTTTGCATGACTATAATTGTCCAAATTCAAGATTTTTTATCTTAAATCAGAACTTATATATATGCATCGCAAGAACTAACATCAAGTACATCATTTTCTTCATTGAACTATGTGGTAAGGAAAGAACTGATCACATTGGGTATAATGGTATACCAGTTTTACTTGAACAACTATATGAAAACAAAACTTATATATGAATGCAGGATCTCGAGGATCCTACTGTATCGATTCAAGTTTCTTAATCGAAAAACTAAAATCAAATATCAATAATAATAATATAGTAAGCAGCAATTCATATATATGAAGTACAAATTGGAGAGATTAAAATTCAATCCAGAGAGAAGAAACCCTAGTTGATGACTTTCGGAAGTTGCTGATGATTTCCGTGGATGAAGATAACCAAACGAAGCCAATGATAACGTAGAACAAACAGTAACCACTGAGAAATAAGTTGCAAACATCTTACTTTGCAGATTACCAAACTGATGTCTTGGTAGATTCCTAAACTCATCAAATAAATAATAAACCAAAATAATTAAGGAAATCGCCAGTAAGTATAATGTATACTCATTTATCTCAAAGATATCTTTTAAAATTTAAACTCAATTATCTTAATGAAACATACTGACCCAAATCTGACCATTCTGTCAGAAATTTGAATAAACATTGCAGAAAGACACAATTCCTAGCAGACTAAGGGAAACCGATGATATCCATTGCAATCAAGACACAATTCCTATAGGTATATATGAATTGAACCCACTGTTTGTGACATCACCAAGCTCAGCAACCATGTGGACCTTCAAACATACTTCTATCTTACCCTATCAAGGACAGTGCCTAAAGAAAATAGTGATACAGTCTTAGGGTAAGCTTAGGCTCTAAACTTTCTTACATACATAATGGAAGTAGGCAAATCAATGACCATTTGAAGCAAATAGGAAACAATAAGCAATCGAATCTACCTTGCAAATGGCATTCTTACATACATGAATAGAAGTAGGCATATCAATAGCCATTTGATGCAAATAGGAAACAGTAAGCAATTGAATCTACCTTGTAAATGACATTCTTACATATTTGATATTTTTTCTACACAACACAATATAATAGATTCATGCTAACCTAGTTTACAACACATGCTTATAGTCTAACACATCATCAAATTCAATTGACCAACACTGGAATATTTAATTTGTAATAAACAAACTTACAAACATCAACTAAACTCCAGAACATGATAAAATGTATATATCTGGAATTTCAGCAACATTTGGCTCAGTATAATGCCCATTACAAAAAACCACACTATTGATAGACACATTTTTGTGTCCGACTTGATCTCAATTTTATATATTGTTAGCATTCGATTTTGTACTTATTATGGTTTTTTATTGCTTTTTAAGTATATTTGGAGAAATGTTAAAGGCACCCTCAACTTGGATTAAGGAACCCACACTTTGGTCAAAGGCAACCACACCCCAAATTTCAAATGAAAAAAGTTGGCGGGAACAATTCTCACGTAAACAGGAAATAGCTTGAATATGGAAACAAGCTTTAATTTTGGAAATCTTCTCAAAGTTGTTTTAGGAAATCAAGTTATTTGGGTAATAAGAAGAAAAAAAGAAAGATCTAAATATTCTTCTAATCATAGAATCACTAAACGGAGCAAGAAAAACAAATCAGGAAAGAAAATTATTTTTCACGGGAAGGAATGACGAGAATTAGAAGAAGTTTTGGAGGGGATTTTTGGGTTGTTTTTGGTGGTGATTAGTATAAATTGGAAGCTTAGAGGTGTCCAGAGGGTTAGAGAAGAATTGGTGAAGAGAGAATCGAAGGGTTGAAGATCGGAATTGAAGCCAACAGCGTGAAAGAAGTAGACAGACAAACAAGAGAATTCTGCTGCTGCACGAAGCATGTTACACCCAGAAACTGTCATTTATTAAACAGTCTTTCGTACTTTATTCCAAACCGCAACAGAAATTTAGTTTTCTGTGCGTATTCATTCAAAGTACTTTCTGTTACGGGCTGAAGTGTTCACAGCAACACTTATAATTGTATCTAACCGACTGTGAGCACTTCTATTCTCATTGTAAGAAATTTTTGAGCTATAAAATCGATTTTTGAGGGTTTTGCCATTACAATGAGGAGCTAAACTTCATCTTTGAGGCTATGGAGGAAGCTACTTTTCCAACAATTATGTGGTAAGTATTTAAATAATTTATGCAATTTATTTATGATTAATTTCCTTGATTAAAAATTGATCTAAAATATTTTTCTTAAGCAATTGTGATTCCGTTAGATGGTGCATGCCTCGGCATAGTCCCTAGATGCTCCATGCTTTTGTTATACAGTTGTTGTTTTGAAAATCTATTTTTGCAATGATTTTGAATCAAATTAAAATATTTTAATTGCATGATTAAAATTCCTATCACTTTGAAATTGGAAAATAGTGGAATCCTAGCCTCAGTTTTCTCTCAACCTTATAAAAAATATTTGAGTTTTCTTATTTTTAATTTTAGAAATTAGATTTAAAATCAATCTTCACAAGTCTGAGTAAAGAATCTTTATTTACCACTTTAAAATTACATCAACTATCAAAAACCTCATGGCTACTGTTAGCTTGTTGCATTGGCGGACTTAAACCTGTCATATTAACCGATAACTTAAGTATTCTATTTCGATATAGTGAAACGTCTCTAGCAGATTGAGGCAAATTCCATTCTAGATTCACAAAGTCATTTTCACAAACAACTAAAATTCATTATACAAAATAACAATGAAGAAAGTAAGAAAGTAATACCGAAATTGCGACCAATATATTGCCAGGTAGGAAAATATTTCTTATTAAATTACTTAATGATATACTTATATATGTCCTTGTCCGTATTGTATTTCTTAAATGCCTGATAAAACCAAATCAAAATCAGATAATAAAAAAAATATTTTTTTTTTTCAAACTAAATAAGATATTGAATCTTTGTTAATAAATATTAAAGAACGTACCTTTGTTGCATCACCAGAAGGGTATCACTTTATTATGATTTTCAATGGTATCATTTGTGGCCTCAGTTGCAGCAAAAAGCCAACGAGAACTCCGAAAGAAAGCATTAGCATTTCCTTCTTATTCCTAATAAACACTAACTATTCGATCTTTATTTCTGAAATTGGAAGTAGAGAAAACCCCAAAATTTGGTTGATAAAAAACAAACAACAAATGAAAACGAAAACAAAAAGTTTTTGAATTAGAAAAAGAATAACTGCTCAGTAGTTCTATCGATGGAAGAGCATGTTAAATTCGGCTGAAGAATTATTAGAAAATGGAGTTGGTTATTTGTTGTAATGTGATGAGCAATACTGAATAAAGTGGGGATGGTTTCATGGGTATCGATGGATGAAAGTTAAGTAGTGGGATAGTCTTCGTTACCCCTGAAAGGTGTAAACATGGTGTAGAGATAATATTTCTGTAAATTGATGTGAGACCAGAACAAATGAGAGAGCTCTATTTCCCAACATTCTCACCATAGATATCCACATCAGTAAAAAGTGGGGTCATAATGAATGAGGATTGAGTATTCAGTGTCAATTATAATATATAAAGACTAGGGTTGAATTCGTGCCGTAACGACACGAGAATTGATATTAGTGAAAATGTAACTCCTGAATTTCATATACCCTTAATTTTCCTAAGTAAGTTTACCTTTGTATTTTAAAGTCGCTATCCTTAATTTTCTAAGTGAGTTTACCCTTATATTATACAGTCACAGAAATAATATACACTGAATCATTTTGTAACAAATAATTAAATAGTATCTAATTAATTTAATTCATAATAAAAATTAAGTAGCCAATATTATACATAATTTAATAATTTAATAAATAAATTAATAATTATCTGTCAACCCCCAATATATTACAAATTTTTCACCCTTTTATTTAAACTCTTATTATATGGTCCCTTTTTTCAATCACAGCGGATACTATGTTTTAACAGCCGACACATTAAAGCTTGTTGCTCTTAAGTTAATTAACAGTTTTGGAATAAAGTTTTAAGAGAGTACAAAAAAACAAAAGAAAAACACACAAACTGGGACAACCAACAACCAATACGGATTCAAATACTCTTGCATAGGGCTGCACAGGAACCGACCGGAACCGAATGACCGAACCGGAACCGAACCGAAACCAAGGAGCTCGAGACAGGTATAAGTACAAAAATAGGGAACCGACTATACCCAGGTACCAGGTACATGTTCTACCTAAGAACCGAGCCGTACCGAACCGAATATAACGATTATTTTGATACGTTGATTTGATAATTGATTATTAATCCTATCCATCTATTTCTATGTCAAAGTTACCTTAATCACTTTCACTCACGTCTTCTCCTATTGTGCAGAACCAGTGAACCACTTCTTCTCGACTTTTCCTGTTCTTCTTCATCACCACCTCCATCAATCACCACCACCAGTACCAACTTCTTCATCAACGAAGAAACAAAAGCCTGGTTTTCTTATTTATCTTATCCTTCTTCTTTTATCAAGTAATAAAGGCTGTTTGTATCACAAATACAAGAGAAGTGTAACTTTTAAAGTATACTTTCATTCTAAGATCATTATTTGGTAATAGATCTATGTTTTTCAATATGATTTTGTATTGTATTTTCTTGCAATTGATCGTTATTTTTTAAGGAGATAGGGTTTTATACTTCAATGGAAGGATTGAGATAGTGTTATGATTGGGTTTTGGTTATTTTGCTAATTTCATGGATTCACCAACAGAACAAGAAATATCAACTGATTTACCAGTAATAATAAGGTAATTTAATAGTTTGTTTTATGATTGCTTCTATTTCTTTATTTCTGATTTTGATTGAAATTGTTTAATTTATTTTTATTTTGAATTTTGGGTTTTTCATGAAAATGAAACCCTAAGTTTTTTAGTTTGGGTATGTACTCTATCTATGTTTCAGATGGAGGTTAGATTCTTAATGAGGTTTTCTTAAAGAGGGTCAGAAGATGAACTAGAGAATTTCGTGAGTAAGAATTGCTTTCTTGAGACATGATTTAGCTAATTAATATGGGGGTTTTGGTTTGTAGTTGCAACTTTCTTGTAGTATGAATTCAGCTTTGCTTTTGCAATTTAGATCCTGGTTAGTTTGTTTTTTATTTGTCAAGTTGTTAACTCTGTATAGGAAATGAGATGGCAGTATGGTTTATTATCAAATGTCCATGCTCCATCTTTATACTGTTACATTGTTCGTTTGTTGGTTAGCTTTATAAGTGGTGTACTTCTTTGGTATGCAGGGCACGCTTTCTTGCTAAATTAACAAGCATTTAAGAACGTCAAGTTGAGACTCACAGATTTGCATTTCCAAATAAGCATTAACAGATTATTTTGCTGCTTGTATAGGTATTCAGGTTGCATAATTCCTTGCTTTTGTTCAATTTTTGTGCATTCAGATAAACTTAAGCAAGTATAAGTATTCACTTATCTGTTTGTGCTTCTTGCAGGTCTGCAGTTGTTCAAGCTATTCTGAATTCCTTGTTCTTGATTCAATTGTTGTACATTTAGATAAACTTAAACAAGTATATGTATTCACTTATCTCAGGTTCACTTTGATGTAATAATTCCCCTCTGTATGCTTTTACTTGATTATTTGGTATCTTAAAATTATGTTATTTTGTTAGTTACAACTATGTATATGTCAAGGGTGTAGGATAGTTGCTACACAACACCTGATATCATTTGGAAGGCTAACCGATTTAGTATGTGCAACCTCTAAAACAAAATGATGTGGATAGGTCAGGTAACCAATGAATGATAAAAGATGGTTAGGGCTAGCCGAATATTGTAATCTGTTGTAGGATGAAATTAACCACTGATTGAGACATTGTCTGTTAATGGTTTTTCAAGTGTCACGAGAACGACTTTGATGCTGGCAGGATTGCCCTGCCACCCAGGCGAATACCATCAGCATGAAACTCAACTATCTAAGTTCCACACTAGGATAAGTTTGTGCCACTAGTGCCAGAATCCTCTCTTGTCCTTGTTTGTTTACATTAGGCCGGTGCTAGGCCACACTGGTCTTGATCGGGTCCAGCCTCAACAGCGTTGCTTAATAGATTACAGAACCAATAGTTTTTTCTTTTTTTACCTTTCACTGATAGATTATAGTCATTGTTGGTATTGTTGTCATGTCGTGATACTTAGTGTCCCTACCATGGATTCCAACTCATCAAAGAATAATTTCCTAACTTTCTCCTGTAACTTGTTCACCCAATCTTGTTCATCGATCCTTTCGATTATATTCTTTTGTTTTTTTTGTTGCGATGTTAATTTTTGTTAGCATTTTGTGTTGGTTTGATTCATTTGTGTGGATAGTTTCAGTTCTTCGATGTCCAGGGGTTAAAACTGTTTCATTTGTGTTAATTTTATGTTCCATGATCGTGTGTGTGCCTGTAGTTAAAACTGTTTGATCTGGTTGAGTGACTGACTGTAGTTAGTGTGTGTGTTTTTTTGTTTGTTTTTGTTAGAGATTGAGATTTTTGTTGATTGTTTCTCAAAATTAGGTATTACACTGTTCCTATTAAGTTTACTAATGAATTCATTCAGGGAATTGTCTGAATTGGCCATTTTTTCCCATCATTGTGATAGTGCAATTGTTGGCAATTCCACTGTGTTGTGGTTTTAACTAAGCAATTTCATTGTTTTTTTCACTGTCTGATTCATACAATTGTTCTCTTTTTCCATCTAATTAAATTTCAGGTTTTGGTTGGCAAATTTGTATGTATTTTATCTTTGAATTCCCTGTCTTATACTAACATCTTGTTAATATGCAGTAATGAAGTTCTTATAATCTGTTTAATCTTGTTAACTTTATATGCACCTTATGTAAGCATATATACTATCTATATACATGAAAAATAATATACCCTAGGATGCCTTTTATAGACTCTGCATTGCTCATTCTATGATTTCATTTTTGTTGTTAGCTTCTTTGCTTATTTTCTTTTAATATCCTTCTTTCTGACCTGTTCCTTTTCATGCGTGTTTACTTGATCATACCCGTCTATTTTTTTTAATTGCTTATCTAGTTTCAGTGTGTCATATGTATATGTTTCAGAATTTGTTTCATGCATTCAATGAACTTGTTCTTTAAACTGCAAACTTATGCATTGTGACTCATAGCATTATCTGGTATTTAATTTCAGATGGATGCATCAAATTCAAGTCAAGCTACAACTCCGGAAACTCAATTTGGATCCTCTAATCAACTTTCAGAACCTACACCTACACCTGAATCTCCACAACGTCCACCTACTCAAAATGAAGATACAAGAAATATTGTTGATGAAGGCAAGAAGAAGTCCAATACTCACATCTGCTATATGGAAGGATTTTACAAGGTTAAATCCAGAAGAAGCAGAATCTAATCATTGTAAGCGTAAACTTGCAGCCAATACTGAGAGAAATGGTACTTCTGGCTTGAGGAAGCATTTGAAGCGATGCCCACAGAATCCTAATAAGAAGAAGGTGGATAGACAGGCAACTCTGATGTTTCCACCCCCAAGACCAGGTGAGGATGGTAAATTAGTTTCTTATTGTTATAGCTATGATAAGTTACGAAGAGCTCTAGTTGAGTTTATAATTAAATACGAGATGTCGTTTAGAATGGTAGAAGGTGTAGGGTTTAAGGAATTTATGCTTGTGGTGGATCCTAGATTCAAGGTCCCAAGTCGCATGACCATGTACAGAGATCTGTTAGAAATATATATATATATATATATATATATATATATATATATAAAAAGTTTGAAAGATTACTTTAAGGCATCAAAAATGAGGGTATCCTTGAAAACTGACACATGGACGTCACCAAACAATTTTAACTATATGTATGTGACAGTTCATTTTATTGATCAGAAATGAAAATTGCAAAAGAGAATACTCATGTTCTGTCAAGTTAAAGGTCATACAGTTACTGCAATTGGTAAAATATTGGAGAAGTGTTTGATAGGTTGGGGGCTTGAGGATGTGTTGGCGTGACCCTTGATAATGCTAGTGCTAATAAAAAAGGCAATTGATTATTTGAAGCAAAGTGTGATTGGTTGGATAGGACCAACCGTTAGAGCCGAATATTTGCATGTAAGATTCTTTAAATCATAATTATGCAATTTCTTAACATATCTGTCAGGTGTCATTTCTAATATTTCATAATTGTGTCATTTTTTATCAGGTCAGGTGTGCAACTCTTGTCCTTGCTCTTGTTATAAGAGATGCAGTACGGGTCTATAATCAGTCGATTACCAGGATCAGGTCAGTTGTTAAGTATGTGCTTAGTTCGCCTGCTAGGTTGGCTAAATTTAGGCACTGTGCTACTCTAGAAAAGACTGATTGTAAGAAAGGTTTGAGCTTAGATGTGAAAACTAGATGAAGTATCACTTATTTGATGTTAGATGCTTCAGAAAAGTATGAAAAAACTTTTAAAAGGTTAGAAAAATATGACAGAGACTACAGAAAGAAGAAAGAAGTACATTTTCCAACAAGTAAAGTCTGATGTTTTACCTAATGATTATGATATGGGTATTGAATCTATTGATGATATTGAAGAGTGTTCCTCTAGTTTTAAATTTGGTTCTGAATCTGAGGTTGAGATTGAGATTGAGGCTGAGGACCTGCAGGTTGAGGTTGTGAAGAAGACAAAGAAGAAGAAGAATGGAAAGGCGCGTCAACATGCTCCCTATGAAGAGGATTGGGAATATGCCAGAAGTCTTGTGAAGTGCTTAAAGTTATTCTTCGATGCTACTAGTAACACAACCTACAAATAATACTTTCTTATGGGAATTAGTAGTAATCCATGAAGAATTAGTTGAGTTTAGAGATGATGTAACATCAAATCCTTTTATTGCACGTATGGATGGTATGATGTTTTCTAAGTACAATAAGTATTGGGGGGAGTATGAAAAGATGAATTCTGTATTGTTTTTTGCTCAACTGTTGGATCCAAGAGAGAAAAAAAAGGGATTGGAGTACCATCTTGAATGTTTGTATGAGAAAGATACTTCGAAGGTTGCTTATGTTATGAGAAAGGTGAAAGCAGATTTTATATTATTCTTTGAAGAGTATAAGTCTATGCATTCAATCTGTGAGGAGGGGTCAAGTAGCAGTAGTAGTATTTTTTGTGTAGCTGACAGTACAGTTTGTATGCAAGAACAAAGTCTTGTGTCTAGGATTAAATCAGGGAAGAAAAGGCATAAAAAGAACCCATCAGGTGTTGAGACTACAACAGAGTTGGACAGGTATTTGATGGATGTGATGGATCTATCTGATAGTGAAGGTGAGGAAGTTGATTCCAAATTTAACATATTGGTTTGGTGGCAGAACAATAGTAGCAGGTATAAGATACTCTCATATATGGCAAAGGATGTACTAACCATGCATGTGACTTCAGTTGCCTCTGAATCAGCATTTAGCACCGGATACTAAGTTGGTTAATAAAACCTATTGCTCTTGATCTTTTATGTGATTATGTACCAGATGATAACTCTAGCGTTGAGGAAGGTAGTGTGATTTTTTTTTCTTTTTCTTCTTTCTTGTTTTCTTTAGTAGTCATCAATTCAATCTTTAACATAATATTCATTTCTTGATGGATATTGCAGAGTTACTGGGTCCTATGCCAGTGCCAGAATCCTTTGATCCTTGAAGTTCATTAGAATCATTTCTTGTTGGAACTTGTTGTAGATTTATGGATTGTTGTCGAATCATTTCTTGTTGTTATGTGTTTATATACGTTGAACTTTCAACAGACTTGTGAATTATAATTTTATATGTGGATTGTAAATTTGTAATCAGTTCAAAAATCTTGTTGTTAATTGTTATGTGTTTACAGTTTTGTGGATTGTAATCAGAAAAACAGATACAGGAACTTTGAGCAGGTACGTGAAAAAAAATAATAAAAAAACAGGTACAGGACCGGAACCGAACCGAAAAGACGGATACAATTTCAGAACCAAACCGAGAGTATAGGGTACATGGTACAGGTACATAGATAGAGAACCGACCATAGGGAGGTATAGGTACTCGGTTCTGCCAATAATCGAACCGAACCAACCTTTATACACTCCTACTCTTACATTTTCTAAATTCATATAGCAATCCAAACGGCAGTTGTTTTGGGAATCCAATCTCAGCGTCTTTTTTTTTGGGAATATTTACATTCTATTTACCACAATTGCTTCCATGTGGCCTGCAATTGGACACAAAATGCATGAGATAAATATAGTAACTTACTTGCCATAAACTTATGCCCTAGTAATGAAGGTCAGAGAGTATAATATGGAGTAACAACAACTAAATCAATTAGACAAAATATGAATTACTGTTTACTGAGACATTGGTGTAGTTCCAGAACCTCCTAACATGACTTAAGTTAAGTTAAATTGGGTTAGGCTATTGATTAAGTATTGGTATGGTGCTAGGTCTCCAAACTGTCAACATCAAGTTTCAGATTTAGATGAGTTTCAACATAGAGTCCTCTTAAAATGGAGAGTTTAGACCAACTTCCATGCAAAGTCTAATCTCTTATAACTCATAGACTGCAAAATTCCTAAATTCCTAAAGTATGTTTTCACAAAGTTTTTACTTCAATATAATTTTCATTCATAGGCATTCACATAGTCGTGATTCCCTAATAAAATACCCAAGCAAACAAAGTTTTGAAAAAAAATTAAAGGCAAGAAAAATGAAAATACGATACAATCTTTATGCATAAAGACAGAGAAAAACAAAAAATTATGATCAACATAAGTTTTTGAACCATTTTCGACCTTAATCAACAATTTATAAAGAACAAAGAGAGTTCATAAAATCTTACCACGGTTAAATCTATAAAGAACACCGTCTTGACTTTAATTAAAGTACTATTTCCTCCGTCCAAAATAGATGATTGAGTTTAAGTTTGTATAATTTTTAAAGAAAAAATAAGAAAAGAGTATTTTAACTATTTTTATCAACTATATCTTTATGGATAATAATTAGTAAAATTCAGAAATGATTAATTTCTCAACATATACTATGTATATTCGTAAACTTTATGTCATTAAAAAGCATTTTAAAACACCTTCGTAATAAATATAAACATGGCTATCAAATTATCCATATTTCTTATACTAAAAATAATCAATTAAAAAGGTAGTTTTAGAGATATTTCTTTATTTAATGATTATCACCTATTAGAGGTAAAATTTAAAAATGAATAGGTCATTTATTCTTGGACGAAGAGAGTATTAACCATCTTATGGCTCTAAATATTGCTGATCCAACTCTAGCAATGGTACTTCCCATTTCAATCCGCAACAACAAAAGTCCTGATTATTTTAGCCAACATGTTCAAATTATATGATTTGAAAGTCCAAAAGATACAGGAAAGTTGCATTTGGCAAAGTAATTCAATATAACCAAATTTAAGCATGTGATTCCACTATATTTATCCATATTACTTCAAAGAGGTTTCCAAGTAACCAAAAAGTCGACAACATTATTCTGGTTTATAAAGTCTAAACTGTTGGATTTCACACGCACCATAAGAAATTTTGCCAAATTGAGTCTGTAACATAAAAATAGAAAATTATCACTTTTTTTCTTTCAATGATAATGCGATGGTATAGTAGAAAGTGCATTGAGCTGACAATTTGACTTTCCCATATGGCGTCCTTCATCTTCATATTCTTCAACAACTAGTCACCTGATGTTTGTTCCTTGACCTCGAGTGGCCTCCCCCCGGTAAGTTCATCACGTACCCGTTTGGATCCAAGGTATCTCACAAGTATGTTTCAGTGTCCCCCTCGTTTGAGCTATTGGCACTTATCTACCCAAAAACCAAAACCTATTTCAGAACTATACTCACTGTCATCATCCTCACTTTCCTTAACCTACCCAATGTCCTAATTCAAAACAACAAGGATATCATTCATTGTTTGGTCAGTCAACCTGATTTTCACAACCACTTCCCAGAAACATTAATGAACACCTACTTTAGTACTTCCATTAAATGCCCTTTTGATTTTGAATTGAAAGCTGTTGAATTCATAAAATAAATCCATCCTCCACCAGCTTCTAACAATAAACCTTTCATCGTTTCATCCCACACCAACCACAAAAGTTTCGATTTTAACTTTTCAACCTAAGAAAAAATGGCAGATCTGGTTAACAATATTACTAGTAACAGGAATGAAGGGTTTCTTCTCTCTGAAGCTGACTTGGTTAATAATGGTAAAGATAATGATATTGATGTTCTCACTCTCCAATTTGAAAACAGTGAGACAGAAGAGCTTCAATATGATGAAGAAAGTGATTCGATTGACTTGTCTGGAGGTGATCTTGCGAAGGTGTAAATTTATGGCATGTGCTGGAAGCTTTATTGTGACTTTAGGGCTTCCATAAAATTTGTTCGTCGTGAAGCAACAAGAGTTTGGAGCTCTTTCAAATTAATAAATGTGGATCATCTTCAAGGTAACATTTTTGTGTTTCAGTTCGATTATGCTGTTAATCTTGACTCTATAAAATCTTTCCAACCTTGGCTACCCCTTAGTGTTAATGGATTGGAACCCTACTATGGTTATCAGTGAAATATCCTTTGCGTCCCAACCTTTCTGGATTATTTTGAAAGGGCTTCCCGGAATACTACACGGAAAATATTATTCGCAGAATTGCTAGGAAAGCTGGAGTTATCACTAGAATTGATCCACCTAATTGTCGTCCTACGGAAGGAAAAATTATGCGTGCTTTTGTTCTTATGAATGTCAAAAAAACCTCTTACTCGTGGTGTTAATACTGTGGCGGCAAATGGTAGAACAAAGTGGGTTAAATTCCATTATGAAGTTCAACTGCATCGTTTGTGTCAAGATTGTTTCGTTATTGATCACGACAAGCTCATATGCCCGATTATCAAGAAACATTTGAAGATTAAAGCTGATGCTAGCAGACTTGAATTTGGTAACCAGGTTATTTTGGCCACACCCGATAATATATCTCGTCCGTAACCTAGCATCCGTAACAGTTCTGAAAGAAGGTCTCACCACACAAATATTCCTCATTATGAGAGGTTTGTTCCTCCTCAAGATGGTATCCCACCATCCCTCATCACCCTCACCCAAACCAAGCAAATGAAAATTCCATGGATGATGAAAGAAACCTCAAAAGACAAAGAAACCTGGTTGATGGTGCCAATAGCTCAAACGGGATAATGCCACATAATGTAAATGTCGCCTTATTCAAACATACTAATGATATCCATGTGCCTGCACAGCCGGGGGGCTCCACTCTTGTAATTGGAACAACTCAGGTCTTTTCTCTACCTTATACTATAAACTATGTTTATTTTATCTACTTCTATGTTGTTACCCCTAATATTACAGTAAGAAGAAATCACACTCAGCTCACTAGGTACCACTTACACTGCCTTCAAAGTTCTCAGATTCATCTTAGCCGCACCAGCAATAAAAGTCTTCTTCAACAAAGTGTTCTCCATAACCAGCACCATCAATAAATCCTTAATCAGGCCACAATCACCATCAGGACTCAGCATAAACATCTAAATAGGAACCCCTTTCACTGCCCTCAAAGTTCTCAGATCCATATTAGGAGCACCAGCAACAGGAGTCATCTTCAACAAAATGTTCTCCACCCCAACATCAACAGTTGCCTACACCATCGTGTTCTTCTCAACCAGCCCCATCATCAATCCCAGGATCAGTTAACAAACATCAATAACTCTCCTAAACCTTTTCTCTTTAATTCTTATCAAATATCTTATTGCACAAATGGTTTTAGTCCTCTTTTATGCTGCTGCCTTGTGATAGACACATTTTAATGTCTAATTTGCACCTTAATTTCTAGTGAGTTAGTATTCGATTTTGTGTCTATTACGTGTTTTATTGCTTTTGTAGGTACATTAGAAGAATAAAGATTTGTGGAAAAATTGGCTCAAAAAGTGTTCAAAGCACCCGGGAAAATGGATCAAGGCACCCACACTTTGGATTGGGGCACCCTTGGATCGGGCTGAGCTGGATCGGGTCAACCCAGCGAGCCAGCGGGTCAACCCAGCGAGCCAGCGAGTCAACCCAGCGAGCCAGCGAGTTAACCCAGGATCGGCCGATCCAACTCATCGGGAAAGTCCTGTTTCAAACAGGAATGGATTTGGTTGCGATTTTTGGGTTGTTTTCGGCAATTGAAGATGACCCATTGCAATTAGAGTTGGAAGAAATCGAAAGACATCAAGAAATCCCGTGAAATCAGCTCGAGAAACCCATTTCTGGCCGGAATCAGGACTCGGTTCCTGTTTGGATTGGGATTGAAGAATTGGAGTGATTCGAGAGAGTTCTATTAGGTTTAGAACTCTCTCTAGGGTTTGTGAAGTCTATAAATACCAAAAGAATCGAAGAAAAACAGATACAGAAGGCTAGGGAGCAATTCAGAGAAAATCCGGTGAAGTTCCGGTGCCGCCGGTGACCTGCTGGTGCTCCGGCCGGCGTGTTCTTCATCCACCATCACCGAAGAAGACGACTCAGTAACATTTATAAGTGTTGCTGTTCCACTGTTGCAGCTCTGCTCCTGTTGCGTTAAGTTTTGAACGTTCTGTTGCTTAAAGCTCTTTGTAACAGCTGAACCCTGTTCTGTGACACTTATATACGTATCTGTTCAGCTGTTGCACTATCCTTAAACCTTGTAATCAATATTTTGAGCAGTGAAACCAACTTTTGAGCAAGTTTTCTTCACCATGGGGTAAGTTTATTTACTGGGATGATGGATAAGGTATTTTCTCAATTTTATGTGATTTAATTATTTTCTAATAATTATTTATAATTCTTTTATTATTATTTGCATGGATTTAAATTAGAAAAAAATGGTTTTTATTAAATAGTTGTGTTCTCTTTTGATGGGTCATGCTTAGTTAATTACTCTTGATGTCTCATGCTTAGGATTTACAATTATTCTTTTAGGAAACATATTTTTGGCAAACTTGAATTAAATTGTTAAAAAGAATTACATGATTAATCACATGAATTGTTAGAAATAACTGAATCCTGATTCCTGGTTTTTCCCATATCTTCTAAAAATCATCTCGAGTGTATTTTCCTGATTTTTATTAGTTTAGATTTAGTTTAATATTTTCTAAAATCATCACCTTCACAAGTTCGAGAATCGAACCTCTTTTTACCACTATATAAAATCACATCAAAACAAAAATGGTCGTTTAGATATCGAAACACTTGGATTCAAGAGGCTAGAGGGATCTCATCCGGTCTAGATCTTCTTTGGAAAGACAACCTGAACATTAGTGTCACCCACGACGTCAGAAACTTGGTCAACTTGAAAGTTGAAACCCAAGACAATGAAAAAGGGTATATCACATTTGTTTATGGGGAAATTGATTATGGCCCCAAGAAACGTCAATGGGATCACCTTCTTGAGATAAGTCAGGATGTTTATAACCCCTGGGTTGTTATAGGAGACCTGAATGTTACCCTCTCTTAGGAAAACTCTACAAGTACCACTCCTAACGCTTACAATCGGATTCCCTCTATTATCCAAGAAGCAGGACTTATGGAATTAAAACACCTGGGGCCTTCTTACACTTGGACTAATAAAAGGCAAGAAGATCAACTGATAAAGAAAAGACTTGATAGAGCTCTCGTTAACATTCATTGGCAAACCAATTTCCCTACGGCTATTGTTCAGAACATAACCTGCTTCGGATCTGATCATAATCCCATCATGTTGGATACTGAAGTCTCAAGTAATAAACTCTCGGGTTATTTCAAGTTCTTCCAATGCTGGTTTCAAGACGAGTCTTGCAAAAAATGGTGGAGGAGAATTGGAAAACCGACGAGATTGGCTCAGATGCATACACCCTTATCAACAAGTTAAAAACACAAAGGAAGCTCTCCTAATATGGAAAAAAGAGAAATTTGGCATCATCGAATGCCATATTGACTCCATTGAAGCTGAGCTAGTCCAAACCCAAGGAAAGTTTGATAAGGAAAGCACTGCTCTCCAAATTACTCTTGAGACTGAACTCCAACGATGGTATGACATCCAAGAGAGTTTCTGGAAACAGAAATCGAGGGAATATTTCGTTAAAGACGCGGATCGGAATACAAAGTTCTTTCATTCGCTAACAAACCATCGTCTGAAGTCTAATATGATTGAAAGCCTTAAAGACAAAGCTGGTGAGTGGCAAACTGAAAGGAATGTGCTCGAAGAATTGCTCACTTCCCACTTTAGAGAAATCAGCTCTACCTCCCACAACCTCATAGATCCCTCCATCCTGGATCTCTTCTCCCCAATACTCACCCCATAGGAAAAGTCAGACCTCACTTCTATCCCAACTATTCAGGAAATAAAGGATGTCATAAAGGATATGAAATCTTGGTCGGCTCCTGGACCAGATGGCTTCCAAGCTGGGTTTTACCATCATACTTGGGATACAGTTAAAGTCGATGTTTTCAAAAACAGTCCAATCCTTCTTCTCTACCACCTACATCTTAAAAGAATTCAACAACACTTATATAACACTCATTCCTAAAACTAAGTGCCCCCAGGACCCATCGGACTTTAGGCCTATAAGCCTCTGCAATATAACCTATAAGATAATATCTAAACTTATTGAGAATAGGCTAAAGCCGCTCCTGGACAAGATCATTTCTAACACTCAATCTGCTTTTATTCCGGGTCGAAACATCCATGATAATGTAATAGTTGCTCAAGAGGTTGTTGAAGCAATGAAGAGAAAACAGGGTGTTTCGGGTTACATGGGGATAAAACTAGACATGAGTAAAGCCTTTGATAATATTGAATGGGATTTCGTTCTCCAAATCATGAGAAGGCTAGGATTCTCAGATACTTGGTGCCACTTGATTGAGCAATGCATCACCACCACTAATTGTGCCCCCATCCTAAATGGATCTCCATGCAAATATTTCAAACCCACTCGTGGTCTGAGACAAGGAGACCCTCTTTCTCCTTACATATTCATCATATGCATAGAAGCCTTATCTAGGATGCTTGTGGCGGTGGAAAATGCGAGTCTCTTTCATGGTATAAGGATTTGTAGGAATGCTCCTCCAATTAGTCATCTCCTTTTTGCAGATGACTGTCTCATCTTTGCAAAAGCGGATGAAGGAGAAATTGCTAATCTCCTACAAATTCTTACTACCTTTAGCAATTCTAGTGGTCAATGCATAAATTATAACAAATCGGGTGTTTTTGGTAGTTCTAATGTTTCTAGCTCTTTAAATTCTGACATGATTAACTGGCTTCGTATGTCCACCATTAGTCGTCAGGAGAAGTACCTTGGCTCAATTCTCTTTCATCAACGAGCCAAGTCTTTATCTTTCGATTCCATTCTCAAAAATATGGAACGTCGCCTTCAGGGTTGGAAATCCAAGATGATCTCTCAAGAGGGAAGAGCAACCCTCATCCAATCTGTAGTTAGCACTCTATCTAACTACCAGATGGGTTGCCTTTCTCTCCTGTAAAAGACGATCAACGAAATTGAACGAATTCAAAGAAACTTCTGGTGGAATAAATCTGAGGAAGATAAATACTCCCCCCCATCTCTTGGAATGCCTTGTGTAAACCAAAGAGTGTTGGTGGACTGGATTCAAAAATCTAAAGATCTTCAATGTATCCATGCTTGTCAAAACTGCTTGGAGGTTGATTCACGGTAGGGATGCCCTCTGGGGCCAAGTTCTCAAAGCAAGATACTTCTCGTATCACCACCCTCTTCAAACTTCCCCACACTCTAGAGACACTTGGATTTGGAGGGGGATAAGAAAAGGCGTAGAAGTGATTGATAAATTCTATGTTTGGGCAGTTGGAAATGGTGGCTCGATCTTGATATGTGAAAGTAACTGGCTTTCGTCTCTTAAATGATCTCAGATCACCCAAGCTCAAAGGAGATCCTCCTATCGTCGAGTTGAGCACCTTATTGATCATAGTACCATGTGCTGGAAGCTAGACATCCTCCAATTTCTTTTCTCCCCCCACAAGTTGAGGAAATTCTAGATATCCCCCTTCTGGAAGGGATTGAGGACAAACTTTTCTGGTCCCTAACTACAAATGGAAAGTTCTCCGTAAGCTCAATTTATAAAAAGATTATCGAGCAAAACTCTCTAGATACCCCCTCCTCGACTGTCCCGGCTAAGGTATGGAACCGAATTTGGCGCATAAAAACGCCCTATCGTGTTAATGTCTTCATCTAGAAACTTGTAAAGGGCATTCTCTCTGTTAAATCTAGAATTTTCGGACACAAATGCCCTTCTAAACAACTATTCCCATTTTGTGATGATGCGATTGAAACACCATCCCATCTGCTTGGTGACTGCCCCATTTCTCTAGAAGTTTGGCATGAGTTTTGTCCGGTCATCCTAGATAGTATGTGCACTCATAATAGTATAGAAGACTGGATTCAATCTTGGAATGGTAATGATGCATACATTCATTTTAATGATCACGATCTTATAGCTTTCATATGTCAAGTGTTGTGGCAAATTTGGAAACATAGGTGCAATGTGGTATTTGAAGGAAAAACCCCAAATCCCAGACAAATCATCCTCATTGTTAATAGCCAACAAATCATCCCAAACCCCGGCACCCCTTGTATGAACATCCCCCAAACCCACCACCTGCCCACTCTTTATAATAACCCCTGTCCTACTGTCATTGATGTTCAGACTAATCCCTGTTACCCTCACCACCAACTGGATACCCGCGTTCGCAATCAAGATGAAATCACCCTCCATCAGGAACATCCCAGCACCTCCCTGCACCCCCTCAGTTCTTCTTCTCAGGCTCATAACACCAGAAACCAACCCCCCAAAA
>JAJJMC010025396.1:3837768-3873432 GCA_023531435.1 Papaver californicum | reverse complement strand
CCCCCCCAGTTCTTCTTCTCAGGCTCATAACACCAGAAACCAGCCCCTCAAAAACCTTTTTAAAGGTTCGGCATCGATTGCGATGGTCCCAACCTATCACCTTCAACAAACCCCATCATCAGAACTGATCTGGCGCACACTGTTATACAGGAAAACTATAACAGGAATGTTTCCATTAGTCACAGAATTGACGAGGTGAACCAGCTGCAACTGATGGAAGCTGGTATTATTCACAGATCCGTTCCATCTTTGGATACACAGGATGAAAATTTTGAGCTTCTTTCTACAGGTTTTCAGATGCAGGATATAAGTGATGCTCATCCTCACTCTTCAATGTCAGCGAGTTCTTCCCCCAGATGGATTTCCCCCCCTTTTGATTTTATAAAGATTAATTTTGATGGCTCACATAGCCCAAATTCCTTGTTCTCAGGGTTCGCAGCAGTAGCTAGGAGTGAAGACGGCTCTTTCTTGAAATCTTTTGCAGGACATCAAAGATTGAATATACCTCAGCAAGCGGAAGCAATGGCCTTGAGAGAGTTCTTTGGGCTAAGCAAAATGGATGGCAAATGATAATTTTTGAAGGAGATGCTAAAACCATTACAGACTTTGTTAATGGTTTTTCAAACTCTATATCTTGGAAATGTTTTAATTTACTTAATGATTGTATTAATAGGTTTAAGGAAATGGAGAACTGGTCGCTTTGTTTCGCTAATAAAGTTACGAATTCGGTAGCGGACTCTATTCCAAACAAAGCTCGAATAGAGAACATTAACTCTGAGTGGATGTCTCCACCATATTTTGTTATCTCTAGCATCCTGAAAGACAATTGTAATGTTTTCTCTTAATTAAAGTTCAACTTTGCGCCAAAAAAAAGTAGAAAGTGTATTATAAGAATATAATGAGATAACATAGAAGGCTCTAACAGTAACAAACCAAACTCTTTAGTAAAGTTCGTCCTCTCATTCCAAGCCTGGACACAATAGCCTGCACAAAATGCTTTTGTAAATCTGCATCATCCACCCATAATAAACATTAATTAACACACAAACAAAGATCACTCACAAAAAACCTTTCACTTCAATACAAAAAAACATACCAATGATTCACTACAACCAGAAGTTAAATTCATTACACTAAACTTGAATTGTATATTAAATGATATGCAAAACCTGAAACACGATATAAATATATTTTTTTTCCTTAAATCTAAAATGAAAATGCTACCTAACTCATGTTGATATTATATAGTTCAAGATCACAAACTCTACCAAGTTCAAGTGAAATCTACTCAGACCCATTTTATATTACCAATTAGTTTTTCTAACTCTTTTCTAAACTGTTAATAAAAAATCCATGGAGGTTGAAAGAGAAACTGCCACAAACTTGAAAATACTGTCATCCGAGTCTAATTTGCTAAAAGCTTAACTTGAATCCATTTTTTTATCTTTCGAATTGGCCATGGATTTGATATTCAGAAATTAGTACCTGCATATCCTTGGTTCATCAGTGGCCAGTATATTCATTACAGTCTAGGATGTGAAGCTTCTCCAAAAGGTAGTTGTTTTTTGTTACAGTCAAGCTACATTGTTTAGACTTCATAGCAAAGAGAAATTAACTTGTTCATCCTTCGTATAGAAACTCGATGTGTGATTGCCTACTGTTGACACATGAAAATTCATTACATGGGCCAAAAGGTAATTACTTAATTTGTAGGCCCAAGTCTACAAGGGAACTGGGGACTTGTGAACTCGATCCGATCCAAAAGGAGGCTTAGTTCGACCCTAAATATAGTATCCAAAGGTAATAAGAAGAATGGAGAGGTCAATGGAGTAAAAGGTTGTTAAATAAAGAGTTAAGGTTAGCTTAATGATGAGAAAATTATAGTTTTGTAATAAAAAAAAAAGAAGACATTGTCTTAAGGAAGTAAGAAAAGGAAGGAGATGGTATTTAAAAAATAATCTATTTTTTCTTTCTTTCTCTTTTTTCTAGGAAAATTGATCTATTGTGGATAGGACTAGGCTCTCACACTAAAATTTAACGACCACAGTAGTTTCTAATCCAGCGGCTCAATTCCCTCAAAGTGTCTCTTTCACATCCCGCGTCTCCTCTTTCCCTTTTCACGCTTTACTAAATATTTCCGCTTAAGTCAAAAATCACCTCGGCGTCCATCAGCACCGCTTCACGCTTACTCTCCGACTTCCCATAGCAGCGCGCTTCATCAAGAGAGTACCTTCTCCACTTTCTAAACTCATCAGCGCCTCCACACCCCTCTTCCGCCGCTCTACAACAGTGCCACTTTCGTCTTTCTCACCAGCACCACCGTTTAATCCAGAAGGAATCACTCGCTCTTTAACCAAAGGTTCAGCGGCAACCTCAAGAAATTTGATCGAGTCTTCAATTGAAGGTCAAGAAGCTTCATAAAACCTAACTTAGCCGCAACTCACCTGATGTTTATTCTCGAAAAAGTTGGAGATGGAATTGGTAGACTCCGCGTTTCACCTTCACAACACCCAGCGTGTCTTTATCCCACTGAATCGATACCAAAAGCAACAAATCTTCTCCGTCTCTGGTTAAGAAATGAGCGAAAAAGATAAGTATCATCTCTTCCAACTGTTGCAATTCAATTACAATTACTAGTTTTTTGTTAAACCAATTTTAGAAATGTTTTACGGCTTTGAAAACCTAATTTCTTCAATCTCATGTCGATTTACTCATCTGATTTATAATCAAAACACATATCTATAATCTCTTCATTTAGATCTATCTTTTGAGATAAAATCTCATAAAATTTCAGAAATTTTTTCTTGAGTTCTTGATGAAATTTTAATCAAACTTTTGATCTATTATCTTGATTACAAACCAGTCTCTAGATCAGTATTAAGCATCTTTGAGTCTATATTACCCATATGATTGATTTCATTTTCATAAAATTCTAAATTTCCGATCTGAATTTGAACACAAAATTGTCCTTGAAAGATTAAATGATTTAAATCGAAATATGTAACAGCGAGAAAGATATGATTCTAATCATAAAAATATGTTGTCTAACTACGATTTTATTTTGAATAATTTTTCTCAGAAATCTTATGCAGAATCCCAATTAATGGTGGAGCTATATCAAATTGCACCAGCTATGAACTCATTTAAGAGTAACACACGAAAGCATCCAACTGCACAACATATGAATTAAAAGAAAGATAATTGTTCACTTTTCTTTTACATTTTCTAATCAATATAGAGCATGTTTCATAATATCATAAATGATTGCCAGCTTACGGGATCGAATGCATCTGTTGAGCATCATATAGTGCTTCTCATATGTAATAGTTTTAATGGTCTTGTTCTGAAGAAAATAAGAAAGCATAAATTGCATGAACATGAATGATTTTGTATAATATTGAAATATGAAAAATGTATGAATTATCAACTCTTTAAGAGAATGGTTTGTTTATCTTGTAAAAGATACAATCTAATGAGAAAAACTCCTAAATGACTTACATCTACAAGTTTTATTTTTCTAGTATTTACGTTTTCCATAAATATTATTGCATAAATGGTCAATCTAGCCATGTATCTTAAAAGTACAGTGATGTGTGTCGTAGCACGTCAAAATTATATTCATTTTTTCACTTATAAAAGATTTAGATAGTATATAGTAAGAAAGAGTCATTCCATGGGAGGCTATTGTTATTATTCGTTTCAATATCTTAAGTAATAAAGGGGGGTATTTTTGATTTTCAAAAAGGGAAAATAAACTAAATTGAAAGTAGAAAGAATAACTAAAAGTAATCAAGAGTCGAGAATATTGGTCAAGGGATTGTATCATTCACAAACAAGTATTTATATCAATAACTAGAATTGGTAATTTAATCTTTCTTTTATCAAAAGCCCTGTGATACCTTGATCGTAAGAACATCTCGTTAATTTCCAAGTTCATCGCACATATATTAAAAGATGCAAGAATGAATCTTACCTAGAGAACAACCCAACGTGTAAAAGCACTAATCAAGTTTAATTTCCCATGAGCATTACGTTGTGTGAAATAAGGCTAATTAATGTAATTGAACGTGGAAAACGCACTAATTCAATTTAACAAAGGTTATGATTCATATGTGAACGCTAGGATGTATCACTACAAACAACAATCACACTTATATTACTTAAAATCAGAATTCGTCAACTTTTACGTATTAAAAACCTTAATTTAGCTTTAGATATGAAGGCAAACTCAATTGATTTCGGACTCAACTAAACAAGCATTCAATTCATATGACGATATTAACGATGAATCATTATCGATAAAGTGGAGACAAAACTAATTCATTGAATAAATATCATGTTTGAGAAATCAAATTAAAACCCTTAACCAATAAATAAGAAGTTTAGCTACTCATAGCTATGGAGTTCACAAAATAAAATTGCATTAAAGAAGATAAAAATCAAGGCAAACCCTATATACGTGAAAGAGAATAATGGCCATTGCTCCTTGCTCCCAAAAATCAGTTGTAAAATATGTAGAAGATCCCATTGTGTAAAAGACTTTCCCATTTATAACTCTTCTTATTTCCAAAAATAGGTCAAGTCTTTAAAATTTTAAATCTAAGTAATCCACGAAGCACATATGTGAAAAATAACCCACTTCAGTTTTTTTCCAAAATTGGTGTCCGGAGGTCCAGAAAAGTGGCCGGAATTTGACCGAAAAAGTCGTAGACGGCCACCTGAACAGTGCTTCCGGCCAGTCGCCAACCACCTGAGTCAATTGACGGTCCAAAGTTAAATGTAATTGTCTACTAACGGTCAAAGGATCATAGGAATCTCATCCAACTAGCATGACTCGTTTGAATGGGTCTTATTCACTGAGTCAAACCGACTCACTGAGTTAACTCGCCAGAGCAGAAATCTGGGCGAGTTCTGGCTGTATTCCGGCAAGTTCCGGCCAATTTCAGGCGTATCTTCCCTGCAATTTATCTTAAACATTCATTCAACAACAAAAAATCATTCATAGATCCACCATTTCCATTCATTCTTGACTGCAGAAAGCTTTTCTTCTATCATTGATTGTACAACTATAATTCCAACCCCAAACTACACCACATGAACCAACACCAACTCCATTTCCTGCTCTTGCTTTGAGTCCCTAACTGTAACTTATAAAATCACACCATAACAGCCATCACCAGCTGCAACAACTGAACTGCAGTTGCAACCCAATAAAACCATTTGCATCTCCTCCACATTTTCTGTAGTTTCAAAACCAATTGCAATTAAACCCATACTCCTCACTTGTTAACAGCACAACCATGGCAGCAGTATCACCATTTTCTAATTGCACCAGATCCCCTTTCTTGACTCACTGACAACACCAACAAACTCTAAAATCCATCTACCAACACCACCAACTCATGACAAACTCACAATAGCCACATACCCATCTTCACTTCCTGCTCTCTGCCAGTTTAAGCGCATTCAACCCATCACAGACCCAACTTCTATCTTCTCTGAACTCTTTCATTTCCGGCCACAGAAAAACCCCAAATCATAAACCCATTGTGAGAGAATAAATTCCGAGATACGCGTGTCCAAAAACTATTGGAGAAGTAACGAGCTACGATGAGACGAGAAACACTGGAACAAATTCTTTTAAAGCATTGAATTGACAGCTGCAAACTCGATAAAGTTTGAACCTGACAACATTAATGCCTGACCGACACATAGGTTGCAGGAAAGTAAGGCACACTGCTCAAAACAGATAGCTTTGCTGCCTGACCGACACGTAGGATGCGGGAAAGTAAAGTACACTGATCAAGACAAACAGCTTTAACTGCTCGACTGACAGCCGGTTGCGGAAAAGCATGACTCAATAAAGAGTAATAATGAGTATTGATGCATGATTGACACGTGTCGACTTTACAAGCTGCGGAACAAAAATAACTAAAGCATGACAATTCACTTCAAAGAGCTACGTGTCAAACATGCCAAGATTCAAATAAGACCGCAACATTCATCCCAATCCAAAAATAATAATTTAACTACAAGACCGTAGAAGAGCTGCGGGATAACCAATGAGAAATTATAAGAAACAAGCAGTATGCATGCTAAGACTTGTGGGAGGAACGATCAGGCTTTGCGGAAATTGCAAATAAGCTTTGCGGGACTACATATCGCACAAAGAATGGATAAGAATAAATAGGTGGAAAGGTAGATTGGTGGGATCCATCAAATTGGCTATAAATACCAAACTCATAAACAGGAAAAGGGGTGTGGGAATCTGGGGAGAAATTAGATTGAAGTGAGAGCAAAGAGTTTAGGTATGAACTTATGTAAAATTTTAAGTTCAGTTTTACGATGATTATTATGTTCATGATTTTATGACATATCAATTATTTGCTGTATCTTATGATGATGAATGATAAAAGGAATACAAATCTTTTTTTTCCTGTGGATGTAGACAGTCTGACTGTTGAACCACGTTTAATGTTTGAGTCAATTCATTTTAAGTTGATTGATTGATTAATTCTCAGAGTTTAGATGATCAAGGAAGTTGATCTCACGATAAGATATCGTATTGTACTAAGATTTAAATGCTTTTGGTTGTGATCCAAAGATGCCAGATTTTTGGTCATCACAATTTGGCACTAGAAACAGGGTAGTAGTAAAGAATTTATTCTACTTGTCAAAATTTTCATCTTTAAAATCTTGAATCGTATTCTGTCGAAAAAATTCCTTTCCTTAAAGTATAGTGATTGAGCATCATATCGAAAATTTTCTTTCCTTTACATATGGTTTTACTTTGAATTAATTTGTTGATGAATATGTAAACTCTTACTTATATGTTAAACTCCCTATGATATTCTTTAAATTGATGATTTGAAAATTTAGTTCATAAATTTCCACCAGGCTATAATGTTATGATCATCTAATTTTTGGTTTTTTACTTTAAACTAAAATTTTCATTCTTGAAAAAGACAGTGAAAAAAGTTTTCAAATGGATTGTCAAACTTGATATTAACTTGTTAGCACATGAACTTATAAAATTGGTAAAAATTAGAGAATTATTCGGTTTGTGAATGACATCTTAAAAACTAAGTTTAGTATTTTCTTTCAATCGGATTGTATCATATATTTATTGAGTATGATAAAACCTCTTGAAACACATAACTCATTATCTGAGCTCTTTTAGAATACTGGTAAGGAAATCCCTACAGCAACACAAGACTGAGCTTATAAGAAATCACAACATTTCAAAAGGATTCACACAAATGAAAACGGTGTCACATAGAAACATTCAAGATCAAGATGCCAATTCAGGAAATCAGGGGAGTAATGCCATAGGGGCTTCTCAACAAAGGGAAATGGTGAGAGAATCACGAGAGCAATCACCCATTAATGACCAAGTAAACAATTCTGAAGATCACAAAAATAGTCGTTCATTTGAAGAAAATTCTCAAAATAGTATTGATCACATTCAACAATTAATGGAAGAATGGACGAGATGCGCAAAGTACAACAAGCTTGTGCAGAACAAATTGCACTTTTGACCAGAGAAAACCAAGTACTCAAAGAAAGGCCCAGCATGGTGCGGAACTATCTACAACAAGAACACGGGGGCAAGAAGCAAGCTCCAGTAGACCCAAAGGAAGAAAAGTGAGAGCCAATAAAGATCAAAGAGTAATGGTAGTGGAACCCGCATTCCAGCGGAATGAACCAGATAAATTGAATTTCGATGGTTCAAGATTGCAAAATGATAGGTGGCAAAAATGCTATGAGGACATGGAGCAAATGCGAGAAGAAATAAAGAATCTGAAAAATAAAGAGGGTGGACGATTAGAAGGAGTGTTAAAAGAAGCTAGACGAAAGCCATTGGCGCCGCACTTGGCATATGCACCAATACCGCATGAATGTAGCATTCCCAATTTTGAATGCTACGATGGGACAAAAGACCCAACAACCCACCTGAAGTATTACAATCGCATCATGACACGTTGGGAGCAAGATGATGTTGTTATGTGCCGGTTTTTTCCCTCGAGTTTGAAAGGAATAGCTTTGGCGTGGTATGACAATCTACCAGAAGGGATGGTGTATTCTTATACACAGTTGACCAGCAAGTTCTTAGAAGCATATATGTACAACAAGCCCGCAGATGCGGGGATGGACAAGCTATACTCACTTGCTTCATCGACAGAGGAAACCATCCGTGATTATACATACCGATGGCAGACGATCTGTCAAGCAATTGGGGATGTAACCCCAGAAGTCGCTATCAATAACTACAAGTGGGGAATAGCCAATCGGGAAAGTCAATTATTTGTTGATATCCATAATACAAATCCAAAAAGTAAAGGAGATCTCAGAGATATCATCGAAAAATATGCAAGATTGCAGGACATTCAGAGGCAACATCCGAGAATAATATCTCAACAACAAGGAAATGCAAAAAGAACCAATTCTATAGAGCAGTCATCCGGATCCGGGAAGAGGATTGCGGGAAAAACTCCAAACATTGAATCAAAGAAAGCAAAGATATAGGAAAGAAGAAAATTTATCCTACAATTTGAAGAGCGAATTTTCACTAAACTCAACACTCCTTATTCAGAAATTTTAAATGTAATAAAGAACAGACAAGATTTTCAGTGTCCGCGGTCAAAAGAACAACAACCCGAACACACACAGATCTCCAAGGAGTATTGCGAATACCATTGCTATCGGGGTCATTCCATAAACCGATGCCGGAATCTAATAATGCAAGTACAAAGGTTTATTGATGTGTGGGAGTTAAAAGAATTTATTCAATTACCTGACCCCTCACCAAGGCTTAATAAAGGAAAAGCTGTTAATATTCCTCAAAATAATCAAACTATTAATATGATCTCTTATTCTGAATCGGATCAATCGTTCATGAGTGCAGCTATTGATAAAAGATTGCATAAAAGAGTTCGCAGTCACGAAATTTTCAAGATTGCGGAAGAGTTACTAAAATATAGGAAGAATGGATGGCATCCCTGCTAACTTTTTCTGCGGACGAGGTTGACCAAGAGATTGAAATGCACAATGATCCGTTAGTACTTACATTGCCAGTATCTGGATGGAATGTAAGGAAAATTCTTATGGATGGGGGCAGCTCTCTTAATGTTTTGTTTTATGATACCTTCCATAGGATGGGGTTAAAAGATGATCAGCTAACGCATTTTTGTTATACAGTTTATGGGTTTAACGGTTCAGCTTCAAAACCGAAAGAGGAAATTCTGCTTGATGTTGCGGATGGACCGATAAGTATTCTGACTAAGTTCAGCGTAGTGGAAGCTCCATCTCCGTACAACGCCATCATTGGTAGACACTGGGTCCATCAATTGAAAGGGGTAACTTCAACGTATCACCAATACTTGCGGTTTCCAACACCTCAACGGGAGATGGAGATAAAAGGATATCAAAATGAAGCAAAATCTTGCATTCTAGTAGAAGTCCGCATGAATAAAGAGCGACAACAGCAGCAAAAAAATAAGAAAAAAGAGCGCAAGATGAAGGTTAAAGAATAAGCCTTGAACCAATATATGATTAAGACTGCGGGAAATAAAGCAACAGATGAAGCAAATGAAGGTATTACAATAAAGGAAAACATGCCAAAAATTGATGAAGGAAGTCTTCCATCATAGCAATCAAAGGGGGCTCCCACATTTTTAAGATCTCCCAAACCCACCTTTACATCAATCGAAGAAACCAAAAATATCAACATAGGAACAGAAGAACTTCCCAAGATAATAAAAATTGGAACGTTGATGGAAACGGAAAGGGAGCATAATTTGGTTATTCTACTAAAAGATTTTGTGGACATTTTTGCATAGAATATGGAGGACATGCCGGGCATCGATCCAAATATTGTACGGCATGAGTTGCATATACATCCGGAAGCTACACCTTTTCGGCAAAGCATACGTAAAATTCCGCCTGACCATCATTTGCCAGTTGAAAGAGAGTTAAAAAAGCTCATGGATGCGGGATTCATTCGAGAGGCGCGGTATCCAACTTGGATTTTAAACATGGTGATAGTACCAAAAAAGAATGACGGAGTAAGAATTTGTATAGACTTCACCAATTTAAACAAGGCATGTCCAAAACATAGTTATCCACTTCCCAGCATTGATCAATTGGTGGACGCTGTTGAAGGTCATGAGGCCTTATCCTTTATGGACGGACAATCAAGGTACAATCAGATTGCTCTAGCAGAAGAAGATCAAGAACACACTGCTTTCTTCACTCCGCACGGATTATACTGTTATACCAGAATGCATTTGGGCTGAGAAATGCAGCAGAAACTTATCAACGACTCGTAGACGTAATTTTTAAACCATGGATAGGCGCACACTCGAAGTTTGTGTAGATGACATGCTGATAAAAATTAAATTTTCAAAGGATCATTTACAAGATTTGAAAGAGATATTTGAAGCCTTGCGGAAATTCAGAATGAAAGTTAATCCCGATAAGTGCATTTTTGGGGTTACGTCAGGGAAATTTTTGGGATACTTGGTTACCAAAAGAGGAATTGAAGTTGATTCGGCAAAGATTCAGGCCATTGTTGATATGCCATCTCCGAGGAATGTCAAAGAAGTACATAAATTAAATGGTTGTTTGGCCGCATTCGGAAGATTTATTCCTAGATCATCGGACAAATGCAAACCCTTTTTTGACGCATTGAAAAAGAAGAATAAATTTGAATGGAACGAGATTGGTGAGCAAGATTTTTCAAGTATTAAAGCTTATCTCGCCACATTGCCCGCATTACAAAAGCCAGAGACTGAAGAGGTGCTCGCCTTGTACATAGCCGCAATAGAAGATGATGTAAGTGCGGTATTGGTACGAACAAATGAAAATGTAGAAAAACCCGTATATTACATCAGTAAAACTCTGAACCTCGCAGAAAGAAATTACACAAAAATTGAACAGTTAATCTTAGCACTGGTTTTTGCTACCCAGAAATTACGCACGTATTTTCTGACACACTATGTGCAGGTACCAAGAAAAGCTTCGTTGGAATCTGTACTGAAGAATATGGGAAAAGTTGGAAGGATAGCAAAATGGAACGCACAACTCGAATAGTTCCACATATTATTTGAGTTACAAACTGCACAGAAGTCGCAAGTCCTGGCTGATTTCCTTGCGGATTTTCCGTTAGACGATGATTTTGAAATTCAAGGTTTGCCCGGGTTCGAAGAGGATGATCCTCAGGATATCCTAAGCTCTGTAAATTCCCGAGGATGGGAAGTATTTGTTGATGGGGCCAGGAACAAAGAAAGTGCGGGAATTGGAATTGTAGTTATGACTCTTACAGGGGATCGATGGTACAGTCATTTCGACTTGAGTTCGATGAACATACAAATAATATAGTGGAGTATGGGGCTGTGGTTCATGCCCTTAGGCTCATCATTGAATTGGGGATAAGCGATGTCCGACTTACAAGTGATTCACAATTAATAATTCGACAGGTTGGGTTAAAATATCAAGCGTTTGATGAAGACCTTGTAGAATATAAAAATCTTATGCAAAAACTAGCGTTTCAGGTTCCGAATATAACCTTTCGACATCTATCCAGAGATAAGAATCGTCATGCTTATGCGTTAGCATTTATTTCTTCAATGATAAAGGATCAGAATACGTCAACAGTAAACATTGGGCGTATTTATGAACCATCAATCAAGTTGTGGGCAGTTGAAAATATGGAAGAAGAAGTGGAGGAAGATATTGAAGATGCATTTGTACAAGGTGAGGCAAGTTTCCCACAAAAAACAGAAAATGATTTAACCAGAGAAGATTGGAGAATTTCAATACATCAATATTTGCAAAATGGGATATTACCCGCAAGCATTAAAGAGGCAAGAAAGGTGCAATCAAAGTCTGTGAATTATCAGTTGCGGGATAGAATTCTATATCGAAAATCCTTTTTAGGGCCTTTACTTCGATGTTTATCACGAGAGCAAGGGATACAGATTCTCAAAGATATACATTATGGAGATGCGGGAAATCATAGTGGAAGATGATCACTGGATTTAAAAGTAAAAACACAAGGATATTATTGGTCATTTATGCATAAAGATGCGGAAAATATGGTAAAAAGATGTGAAGAATGTCAGCGCTATGCAAAAAGAATAAAGGCTCCCGCAACAGAACTTAATTCCGTACTCAGCCCCTGGCCATTTGCAAAATGGGGAAGAGACATTGTTGGACCATTAGTGGAAGATACTCAAAAAAGAAAATACTTGATTGTGGCTACAGACTATTTAACTAAATGGGTTGAGGCCAAAGCTCTTGCACACATTAGAGATACCGATGTTTTTAAATTGTTATTTGAGAATATAATCTGTAGATTTGGAATTCCGGTGGCCATAGTCTCGGATAATGGACAACAATTACAAGGGAAAATATAGATATGCTTTTCGAAGCATTTAACATTCAAAAGAATAAGTCTACTCCGCTCTATCCGCAAAGCAATGGGCAAGCTGAAGCAACAAATAAAATAATTGTTGTGAATTTAAAGAAAACTCTTGATGGCCATCATAAACGGTGGTGTGAACAGCTTCATAATACATTATGGGCATACCGCACAACAATAAGGGAACCACTGGAGAATCACCATTTCTTCTTACTTACGGAACAGAAGCAGTTATTCCAACGAAAGTCATTCTATCCACTACAAGAAACAGAAGCATGGGAGAAAAATTTTAATTCATACTTAATGCTTGAAAAATTGGATGACTTAGAAAAAAGAAGAGAATTGACACTTCAAAAAATGGAAAATTATCAAAGAAGGCTGGCAAGAGAGTACAATAAAAAATTAAAGTTGCGGAATTTTGTGAAAAGATAGTATGTTCTGCGGTAAATCCCGGAATACCAAAGAGACAAAAAAGCAGGAAAATTTGCACCTACATGGGGAGGACCTTATATTATACAAGACATTGCGGGACAAGGATCATATCATTTGCGGAATATGGATGGAGGAATTTAATAACATCCTTGGAACTTACAATATCTCAAACCGTACTATCCTTGATCAATAACGCAATTATGCAATAGTTGGTGCACATAATAGGTAAAGCATATCAAGTGCAATCTCTCTAGAAGATCCAAATAAATTTCTATGACTATAGGATTTTTCTCCATAGAGATGCCTAACATGACATTGATTATTGTACCAGGTACTCTCCACTTCAGGAAGTGCTCATAATCAACAATGCAATTATACAACAATTTGGTTTCATATTAGGTAAATCTACAAATGTAACCTCTCTAAGAAAGTCCATGTGAATGTCTATGAGTGTATGACTACTGGATTTTTCGCCAACAGGGGTGCCTAACGTGATATTAATTGTTGTATCTTTCTCCTTTTTATGAGACTTTCGGGACCGCATCCTAATTTCCTCCTGGCCAGAGAGAAGTTAGATAAGTGTTACACCCACAACATAACTCAAGGTACAAAATTTCCTTGCGGTTAAATAAATCACACTAATACAATGAACTAACAATTAATATATATTCACAATCTATTTTGCGGGGATAAAATCACAAGGAAAAATGAAAACGCAACTACAATCTAAAGATTAAGAAGAACGGGACAACAGTAAAGAAAGCTAAGGTGCAGGAAGAACGCCTTTAAAATGAGGATTCTCTGGGACATCTCTGCGCTTGTAAGCTTTTGTAAATCCATCAGCTTGTACTTGGTCAAGAGTGTTGTTGACCGCTTTTGTAATTAAAGCTTTAGCTTCGGTTCTTAACCAAATAATATAAGCTTTTCTATTTTCAATTTCCATTTTGTACTGATTTACTTCGGTTTTGCAACTTTGGACTTTTGTCTTCCAAAATGTTATCTTCCCTCTCTCAGTAGATATATCCCGAACAAGTCTTTCATTTTTCGCAGTTTCTTGTTATAATTTATCTTCAGCACTTTTGACATTGGAAGATAATAGCTCAAGTTGAGCGAGCGCTTCATTGGCCTTGGTAGAGGCAAGCTCAAGCTGGGTTTGCGCTTCATTAGCTTTGACTGAAGCAAGCTTCAGTTGCGTATTGAGTTCCTACATCCTAGCATTAGCCGCAACAAGTTCTTCCTCGGCCTTTGCAGCTCTTGCGGTTGCATCTTTAAACTTTTCTTCAAAACCTGAAATAAAAGTAACGGATTAATCAATGCGGGACTAATATTAAATTTTAAGCACGCGATAAAATAGGATACCTCTTCCGAGGGATTCAAACTCTACTAAGTCACGACCCATCGCATCTTTAGTAATATCAAGAAAATCATATTCTTCTGAAAGCTTGATGTAATTGGCCTTGAGTTGTTCAAGATTCTTTTGACACTGATTTAACTTTGCTTCATTATCGCGCAGACGATTCAATTCAGATGTACACCTTGCCACTTCTTTATGTAGCTGGAGAATGTCGCTCTCGCAATGAAGAACAGAATCAGATAAGTTACGTATCATAGTTTGGGCATCCGAGAGGGTTTTTCCTTTAGCATAAGCCTCTGAAGCTAAGTTGTCTTTTTCCTCAATAAGCTGCGCTATGTACGAAGAAAGCTGTGAATGATGATGCGATATGGAATGGGAAAATCCCGCAAGAATATTCTTGCGTTCCACACAAGGCCTGCGGTTTTCTTTTTCCAATTTATCAGATATTGCCCGTGCTTCAGAAACGCAATCTTTAGTCCACAATAAAGTAGCTTCAAACTCAGCCTTCTTGCGAAGTTTCTCCACGAATAAAAGCCGATGCTGCGATCCTAGTTCATCATATTTTCGGTTGACTAAATCATGACTACTAACAAGATAATTAAATTTCGTCTTGATCTCCACATTCTCATTTATTAACTCTTACAACATGATCTCTCAACTGCGTAATTCTACGATGCATCCTAGTTACAAGTTCTGAATCCCCCGCTGATCCCATAAAATAATTCAGAAACAAGTGAAATAAAATAAGAAAAAAGTAACTAGAAGAAAGAATAAAACCTTGATTTTTAAGATTGAGCAATTGTTGGCGAAGCGCGTCATTTTCCCTCTTTAAATCCAAAGCATCATTTTCTACAGCCCTAAATCGGGACACCATCATTGTGAACCGTGCTTTGTAGAATTGGTACGCAGTATGAGCTGCGCTTTGACCTCGTCCAAGCTGTAGAATTAAAGTTATGACAAGAACTAAAAATAAGAAGAAATCACAAGGTATAAAAGCAATTAAAATACCTGTAGAAGAGCTTGTTGCGGAAAAGAATACACTTGTCCATCCGCAAGTACGAGAGTTTCCGCAAGAGAAGAAGGTTCGAGGATGCGGAATGTTGGATCAACGGCTTCACCTTGATCTTTTAACCAAGCATCTCTAACCACTTCGAATGGTATAGCCTCCATGGACTTGCGCAACCGGGAGATCGAAGAGCTATCTGATTTCACCGGAAAATAGTTGCATGGAACAGACAGAAGATTCTTTGACATGAACCATTTAAAGGCTTATTCTTCTTTTTCAAATAGATTAGAAGCCTCTGAAACTCCCTTTCCTCTATTCGCTTGCGGGAACTCCATGTTCGGCTGTACTGCGTCATCCACAGCCACACTCGCAGCGTTAACTACGGCAGATCCAGTTTCTGCCATAGAATTTGTGGGAACATTACCCATTGCATTAGTGTCCGCAGACTCATATGCTTCTGCAACATGAGCTTACGGATCCACTTCTGTTGAAGCAATTTTTGGATCAGCCTGAGTGTGGCAATCCTCTTCATCAGTTGAATCATCTTCACTTGAGGAAGCTTCAAGTGGCTCATCAACGACCAGAGGGGAGAATTGAAGGAAAAAAGAAGGATCCGGAACAACATCTTGGTGCGAGAGATTGATGGCAGTATTTGAGACTTCCTCCGAACACCAACTTGTTCCGCATACTCGAAGTATATAATTTGAAGAGGAATATTCTGCTATTCTTCTTGCCTCTCTGCAATAGAGCTTCCTTCACCTCTTAAGAGTGGACGACGAAGGGGAGAATATCAAATTTCTTCCTCTTCCCTGTCCGTGGAAGCACGCAGTGCGCCTTTCACCTTCTTCCGACCCTATAAATGAACCGTAATAATTCACTATATGAAATTCTTAAGGAATACTAGAATTAATCAGATCAAAACAATACCTTTTATGTAGGGGGTGCGGCCTTACGCTTCACTCTCGCATCATCTTTTTCGTTTTCGTCAGCTTGCGACTCAGTTTCCGGCTATAAAAAGAGAGAAAAATTTGATTAGAGAGAAACTCTAATCATTAAGCAATATATATAAAAAGACAGAAAGAAACTTTACATACCATGGTAACAAGCGCAAATTTGAAGCCAGAAAAATTTAGCCGCCAAGGGGAATAACCATTGAAGCGGGTAAGAAGATTGTAGACCACTTTATCAGTGAAAAACTCAAAGACCCACGGACCCTCAATGACTAGAGGGGTGCGGTACCATTTGTAGTCGCGATCTTCCCGAATTCTTTCCCTGAGACGACGCGTTGTTCCTGGAACGTACTTCATCTTGGCATTGTCAATTTCCGCTAGTAGATGGAATCCCTCACCACCTTTGCGTCCCAGGCCAACGCTCCATTTCTTGAAATTCTTTGCGGCAATTTTGTCCGCATAGGTAGCGTATAAGTTCTCCATCGTGTAGTGTTTACGTTCCGCAGGGTCTGGAACGTAATAGGTAAAATTGGTTCTACCTTGGCTTCGCATGCTACACTCATCCAGTATGCGCCACCAATTCCCATTATACTGAGTTACAGAGCACACTAAGATGTGCTGAGATTGGTTGCGTCTAGCAAGAACCGCAAACTGAAAAGGGTTTTCTTTCTGGTACAAAGGAAGCTGTAGACCCGCATCTAATGCTCCTGCAGGGTTTAATAACTTGTCGTTGCTATATTTAAAACCTTCCATCATTTCCAGGGTAATTTCATCTTCAGCACAATCATAAAAGGAGACCTTGAATCGTTGAAGACCATGATGCCTTTTGAAGTCCTCAAGGTTCACTAATTTAAATCTACAGCTTTCATGAGCCCGTTTGTTCTTGAGAGCAGGATTGTTGACCGCAACAGGAACACTTGCGGGCTTTGTAGATTCCGAAGGGTGATTCCTCAATACAGGATAACGAGATGACTTCCTGACTAAAGGTTGATCATCCTGATGAGAAGCATCACCAGAAACTTTGGCATTATCTTTTCCAACCATGATAAATTTTTATCTACACAGGAAAGCAAGAAAAAATAAGCTTATTAAGATCAAAATCCATAACAAAGAAGAAAAGATTGCAAAGCAAATTGGTTCTGCTTCGACTAAAGAAGATGAATAGGCTATCGAATGCTTGGCCGAAGCGGGGATTAATTCTTAGAGGACCGGGGATGAGAAGCTAGCTGGGCACTTCCTTTTCATTATCATTTTCTTGATCGGGCGGGAACTGTCATTCTAACTCTTCTCGGGGGATTCCATCCACAAACGCAAAGTTTGTGGCTGACCGATATGGCTCATCATCATTTAGCTATTGCATTTCTTTTTCTCGTTGCTGGTCATATGTATAGAACTAACTTCGGGATTGGCATAGTATGAAAGATCTTTTAGAAGCACACATTCCTCCGGGGGGTCGATTAGGACGTGGACATAAGGGTCTTTATGACAAATCAATAACTCGATTCATTTTCAATTAGGGCTTGCTCTAGCCTCTTACAACAAGATGATCGTTACATTAAAATACAAATCATCCAATCATTCTTTGATCAGAAGAAAGAAGGGATTATGGTAAAACAACCAATCAACAAAAAGAGAAATCAACAACCTTAGAATCATCATTCATTCAAACAAATAATAAATAGATAAGAACATCAGTAACATCATCTACAATGATTAAGGTATAGATTCAGAGATTGATAAACAAGCAAATACGAAAAAGAAAAGGCAAAAGAGTTACTTACAATGAAGTAAAAGATAGAAGAAAAATATTGATTGATTGAAAAGATAAAAACTTGATCCCGATGCAAGAATATTAGATCATAAAAGTTCAGGAGAATGAAAAGGTGTTGAAGAATCTTCAAAGAAAAATACTGATTGATTGAGAAGATAAAACTTGATCCCGATGCAAGAATCTTAGATCATAAAAGTTCAGGAGAATGAAAAAGGTGTTGAAGAATCTTTGAAAAATTCAAAGGAATGAAAAGCACTAAAACTTTAAGAAGAAGAAGACAAGAGGTGTAAAGAATGGAATGAAGGAAATAATTGGTATTAAATAGAAGAAAACTGAAACTGACGAACCGTCGAAAACTGAAAAGAAATAAACTTTTTCAGAGATTTGACTTCCTCGAAAACGCCAACTGACAAAAACGTGCAAAGAAAAGTTACTGCTAGTGAAAAAAAAAAGCGGATAAAAGTCTAACATGGGAAAGGAAGTTATGGCAGGCGTGGGAATTGAAAAGGTAATTATTGTTTTTCCTTTTTTCAAATTTTTTACCAACTGTCAATTCCAAAAAAGGAAAAAAGAGGCAAATTGTGAGAGAATAAATTCTGAGGTACGCGTGTCCGAAAATATGAAGAAGTAACGAGCTACGATGAGACGAGAAACACTGGAACAAAACCTTTTAAAGCATTGAATTGACAGCTGCAAACTCGATAAAGTTTGAACCTGACAGCATTAATGCCTGACCGAACATAGGTTGCGGGAAAGTAAGGCACACTACTCAAAACAGATAGCCTTGCTTCCTGACCGACACATAGGTTGCGGGAAAGTAAAGTACACTGATAAAGACAGACAGCTTTAACTGCTTGACTGACAGCCGGTTGCGGAAAAGCATGACTCAATAAAGAGTAATAATGAGTATTGATGCATGATTGACACGTGTCGACTTAACAAGCTGCGGAACAAAAAGAACTAAAGCATGACGATTCACTTTAAAGAGCTACGTGTCAAACATACCAAGATTCAAATAAGACCGCAACAGTCATCCCAATCCAAAAACAATAATTTAACTACATGACCGTAGAAGAGCTGCGGGATAACCAGTGAGAAATTATAAGAAACAAGCAGTACGCATGCTAAGACTTGCGGGAGGAACGATCAGGCTTTGCGGAAATTGTAAATAAGCTTTGCGGGACTACATATCGCACCAAGAATGGATAAGAATAAATAGGTGGAAAAGTAGATTGGTGGGATCCATCAAATTGGCTATAAATACCAAGCCCATCAACAGGAAAAGGGGTGGGGGAATCTGGGGAGAAATTAGATTAAAGTCATTGAAGTGAGAGCAAAGAGTTTAGGTATGAACTTATGTAAAATTTTAAGTTCAGTTTTACGATGATTATTATGTTCATGATTTTACGACATATCAATTATTTGTTGTATCTTATGATGATGAATGATAAAAGGAATACAAATTTTTTTTTTACTCGGGATGTAGACAGTCTGACTGTTGAACCACGTTAAATGTTTGATTCAATTCATTTTAAGTTGATTGATTGATTAATTCTCAGAGTTTAGATGATCAAGGAAGTTGATCTCACAATAAGATATCGTACTGTACTGAGATTTAAATGATTTTGGTTATGATCCAAAGATGCCAGATTTTTGGTCATCACACCCATCTTCACATTTCTCCTCTTGCAGTTAACAACGAACACCAAATCCACTGCACCATCTCTACTATGGCCACCAATTGATCACAAATCGCTACTGGTAAAACCCATCTCAGAACTCATCTTCTCACTCTATATCTGATTCTTCTGCCAACAGACTACAACCCCATCTATTCAACATCAATTCAACGAATCTTCTCTCTTTTCTGTTTCTCAATTCAATTAACTCCAACCATCTTCCATCTCAACCTTCTTTGGTTACAGATCCACCAAAACCCATTCTCATTAACCCAATACTCTTCTCTGCTAGTGAACTTAATCTGTAAAAGAGAATGAATACTCACGACAAGTGTAGTCGATTTCGGCCATCTCGGCCGAAATCGAGCCGATAATACCGGTTTCGGTACTCATCCGAGACGAGACACGCTATATCGTCGATACGGTATTTGGCCGATAATTTCGACCGAGATGACCCGAAATGGTCGAAATTAGGGTGGGGGATTTAAAAACAAAATCCAAAAAAATAATAAAATAGAAAAAATAATAAATTAATTTCCTTAGCACAGTTCTAGGGTTTCCAATTGTTACTCATGTTTTTTGTGGTATTTTAGAAAAATGAGTACTAGTTTTATATCTTAATAGATGCAATATGGAAAAAAAACATTGATATAATAATTATAGGTATAAAATGTGTGGACCGATATTTCGCCGATATTTGGATCCGAAATCTCTCCGACACAAAGGTGTACAAGTGTATCGCTCTCGACCGATACAAACCGAAATCCGATATTGACTACATTGCTCTCGACCTAGATTTAGGGTAAGTGATAGAACTGGATATATGCACCCCTGTTGTTGAATATGGCCACCCCTGCTTGGTTGTACATAACCTTGTCTTGACTTCTAATAACACTCCCAAATGGAATGATTTCTTTTTCTTTTGCTCAACATGACTCCAAAATACCTAAAAACTTAAAAACAAATAATACATCTGTTTCAACAAAAGTGATAATAACACTTTTGCTGAAACGGAAGGAGTATAAAATACATAATGTACAAAAAAAAATAGAAAAACGTATAAACAATAGATATTAATTAAAGTGTTTTAGACACTTATTACATAACAATAATGTATAATTTGGAAACAGTTGTTGACCTGCGAGTAGCACAAATAGATAAATGCAAACCTCTGCTTATTTAAATTTACATGAGTACAGCCTTTGAATCCCGTTGAGCTGTTAACCTTAAGCCTATGAATGCTTTAAAATTACTTTGAAAGGAATTTTCTATAAACAGTTGCAATCACAACTGATGATGGATCATGTGGTCTTATTAAAAGACTTGATTTCATAAATTAGAAGTCCAAAGGCAACTGATCGAGACTTACCTGCTAATGTTACTCGCAGTCCATCCTAAATTAGACTCTGAATTATCATAGAGCATGTTTTTTTTATCATTTTTTGTGTAAACTAATCTTGCTGTCATGAGCAGCTAAAAGAAATGGAGCAGCAAAAGCTCAAACTTTGACAGAACTTTGAGTATTTAACTCAATGTTCATATACTTGATATTTGGTTTTTAAACCATTAAGTACTTAATGTACCTCAATTGAATTCCCTGCTATAACTGCAAATCGTATGGCATAAATACTCTCTTTTATTGCTGCAGGAAAGATATTTAAACTGGAAAGTCCGGTCTGCCTGAACTGGAAGGACAATGCGAATGCATGTTGCTCAAAAAACCAGAAAAGTGGCCAAGGAGCTATAGCAATTTACAGTCCAAACCAAGTGGCGGAACAACCACATGCTTGATAAGCATCAGTTCAACCTTGAATGCGATAAGTATCACGATCGCTAATTGCATATAAATGCTACCTTTAAATTTGAATGAATGATTACTATCTGACTTATCTTAAATTACATTAATATGTTAGCTGTAGCTTACAATGGGTATTTTTCTTTTAGAAAACTCTAAATATAACGCTAAAGCTTCATTAGTAGTTAACTGCCTGATACCCCTATAAATGTTGTTTGGTACGAGTGTCGATTAAATCAAATGATATATATTCGTAGCACATGAGGCCAAATACGTGTACCTTTCATGGACACTGCCTTTGACTCTTATACTTAAATTTCTAATGGTAGTGGCGTTGATACTTCCTCTCAGTATGTAGCCAATTCTATTATAGTATCAGAATCTGTTCACTAGACCCGCTGTTTCCTCGTAATAATTTTAATTTTCCTCTATCTACTTTTATACCTTAAAATGTTAAACTCTGTAACGCATGATGAAAATGTTCCCTAGCCTGTGTTATCTTCAGCATTTCGAGCAAGTCGCAGACGTCCTTTGCAGCCGTAAACGTTTCTCTTCATTTTATGGTATCTTTGTCTTTCATGTTATATGACACCATGATAACTGTTTTAGCGAACCATCTCCTTGAACTTTCCCTAGGTACATTTAGCGTTTATTTCTCGTGTACCAATTATATATTTGCAATAGTTTATTGGTTGATTAATCCATAGTCCAGATTTTATGGGTTTAGGGCATTCACAATGGTAGTACCATTACCAAAGAGTAAAGAGTAAAAATTTTACTCTTTGGTCCGGCCTAAAAACAACGGTCCAAAGACTAAAAATGATCGGGCGATGCTCCAGTATAACGCATGTTGTTGGGCGGACGTCTGGGTATACGCTTGTTGAGACGGACGGTTGTCTAGCGTAACGCTTGCGTGAGGCGGACATCTGGTCGAACGCTTGAAGTGAGGCAGTAACAAAGATTAGGCCTGATGATAGACGGACTCCTAGACGCACGCCCAAGAGACGGGCGCTTTACTAGACAAACGCCTGATGGAGCGGTTTCCTAGCATTACGCCTGATTGATTTGTACATGTGCGAGAGAAGTGTGTGCGGTAAAACGCGGGTGGTGTCCTAGCGTCCCGCGACTCCCGCCTACAAAACCCAAGCGGACTCCTACAATGCCGCTCCATTACTTAGTGATACATTAGCTTACTGTACACATTACTTAGTTTATTGTGTAATGATTTAACCGTGTAATGATTACGTAGTTTACTTAGTTTACTGTGTAATGATTTACTTAGTTTACTTAGTTTACTGTGTAATGCTTTGATGTTAAATGATAATCTTAAATACTGTATAATTTAACCGTGTAATTTAGTTTACTATACACATTACTGATAACCGTGTAATTTAGTTTACTGTATACATTAGTGATAACCGTGTAATTTAGTTTACTGTACACATTACTTAAATGTTTTCGTATTGTTAATTGAAGAAGCGGACTCTTTGATGTTGGGAGGAGCATCAGCGTAATGCTCCATGTTGGGCGGAGCCTTAGCATTACGCAAGGACCAAGCGGTTTTCTAGCGCTACGCTTCAATGGGGCGGTGATTTGGTTACCGTCAGTTAGTGGGCGTGATCCTAGACGCCCGTTCCATTAGGCGTAATCTTAGGTGAACGCTTGATCAGGCGAAGATTTGGTTAATGCCCGTGTTTTCAAGCGGTACGCTAGGAGAACGCCTGCCATCAAACGACTAACTACACGCCCGCTTAGAATCAGACGGTTACCTACAAGACCGCTCAACTATAATGGGTTTGGTCCGGAAAAATTACTAAACTTGGTCCTGAACAGTGTAAATTCTGGACCAAAGATCATTTCTGATCGTCCCGCTGCGGCTGGCTTTTCACTGACCAAAAAGGGAATATGGGTTTGGTCCGTGTTATAGTCCAGTCATTATGGACGCTCTTAGAAGACAAGTAAACATAGATACTGTTCTAATACCCAAAGATTCGAAAGATACTATTCTAAAATCTAATTTGGATATTCTACCCAAGTTTTTATGGACAAATATAATTAGACTGACTAATATACCCCTTAAATGACTGTTTTTAAGTCTTTGTTCATGTTTGTTTAACGAGTTGGTCTCGTTCATGCCGGAGCTTCAATTTCAATCGATGATGTTCTGCAAATACCAATTTGTTGTTGTAACACTTAAAAGACCACTTTTCATTTGCTGATGCCTGATGGTACACAAGTTGGACCAATCATTGGGGTTTCTTTTAAGCAAACAGAGAATGAACTGCAAGCCTTAATGCACAGGTCTACCTCAACAAATCAGGAGGAATAGGGAACAAGCAGGAATCGGGAGAGTTTTAGCCGGAATTTCCAGAGAGGATTTTTCTAAAAGAATTCTTTCTCATGTGGTGTATAAAAAGGTTTGGTTGAGTCACAAAAGAGGTTAGGAATGTTGGGTCGAGCTCAGGAAGCTAAAAATAGCGAAAAAAATCAATTCAGATTTTTTTTGTTACTGCTGCTGAAGAACACGGGAAGAACAGAGAAAAGGAAACGGTTTCTTCAACCAATCAGCAACGTTGTTTTTCAGCTTTGCAACGTTTATCTTCAGCTGCAACGGTTTCTTCAACCAATCAGCAATGTTTTTTTTCAGCTTTGCAACGTCTATTTTCAGCTGCAACGGTTTCTTCAACCAATCAGCAACGTTTATTTTCAGCTTTGCAACGTTTATCTCCAGCTTTATTGCAACAATTAATTTGTAACACCAAAAAAACGTTGCAAATTTCTTGTTTTTGTTATTTTTAGTTTTTTTTTTCTTCTCAAGCACTTTTGAGCCATGTACCGATTTTTGAGAGTGTTTTGAACATGATGATACTAGTTTCATACTAGTATAAACATGGATGGAAACAAATTCAAGTTAGGATGCAACCAGATTCATCATTGCTATTTTCGAATATTTTTTTTCAATTTTATTTTAAACCAGAATGCAACCAGTTTCATCCTAGTTATTATTCGAATATTTTTATTTTATTAGTTTAAAACAGGATGCATCCAGTTTCATCAAAGCTATTTTTTGAAGAAATTTTTCTTTTTTATTTTAATTCAGAATGCAACCAGTTTCATCCTAGCTATTTTCTTTCGAAAAAGAAAAACTTTCGAATTTACTATCAACAATGGATCTTGTTTCGAAGAGAATTTAAAATTATTTCCAAAAATATAAGTCTTATTAAAATCGGATATATATTTTGAGAGTTATGAATGTTTTTGTGAATTTTTTTTAAATTGGAGAGAGAAAAGATAAAAAAAAAAAACTATAAAAGTGAGAGACATAATTGTCTTTTTTTTTTTTGTGTCCATTTCACTCATCCCTAATTTTTACAAGTCCACTAGAACCATATATTAGGGAATCTTGCACAATAGACCTATTTTCCGTATTTGCAATGTATATTTACATATGTAGGTTACTTTTTATCCACAACCGATCTAACATTATGAGACGCGGGTATATACGTATCACTTAGTTTGGAAATCTTAACATCAAATATTTCCGCGTGTTGCATTTCAGTATTTTTTCTTTTTTTTTCTGATTTAAGTAAGAAATTAGAAGTGCATAGCCGTCGAAGTATGTTTACATTTATGCAAGATATGGTTGACCTAATGTGTCTACTTGATTAAACATGAAACATCTAGAAGGCATACAACATCTAGCTGCATGAATAGGTTGTCGTCTAGCCACATGTATAGGTTGTTGTCTTATTTAACAAACTATGTACACAGCGCCCAGAACTTGGGCTGCACAAACTCGACCCAACCCGCCAACCCGACCCGCACCCGTCCAAATTTACCCGACCCGCACCCGGCCCGGCGATGCACGGGTCGGGTACGGGTTAATTTCTTGAAACCCGACTTCTGGCGGGTCGAGTGCGGGTGATAGCTCCTCTCACCCGAGCCGACCCGCCCACCCGTGTAAATTTTACACATTAATTTTGCACGGGCTGTTCACTTGAATCACTTCGCTGCTTCACTTCTTCTTCTTCAACAGTGAGGCGAGAGGCGAAATCCTATTCCAATAGTTCTTCGATTCACTTCTTCTTCTTCATCAGGTATGTGTATGTGTTCATTCCCAATCCCATATTTGTTAAGTTTGTGAGTTGCAGAGCCAGATTGTTCATCTGAAATCCCATTGTTCCTCACTTGCTTGTAGACTGCAGTCACTGCACTCGAAGAAATAGTTGAAGAAAAGTAGTCCCTTATGTCGAAACAAGTAAGTAAATGGAACCCAATCCTTCATTTCCCATGAATCACCTAATTTTTTGTATTGATTTGTCCCTTGATGAAATTAATTTTTAGGGTTCAGTAAAATTTGGGGATTTTTTTCTTTTTCTGTAATTCTTGGTTAATTTAGAACCATTGAAGAAAAAGAACTTAGGGTGTGAGTCGTTAAATGGTATTGTCTGATCAGAACACATTACTCTAAGATGCAGTACTTATGAACGGGGAGTATGAGAGTCCATTGAAGGAAGACTTGATAGCCCAAATGCCATTACTAGCAGATCTTGTATGGAAGCTGATCACCAATATGCCAAAAAAACAGGCCTGGAGAGTTCAAATTCGTCGTTCTTGTGCCAAGATATTCAAGGTAATTTCAATGCATAATGTGATAAAGGAATTTCTCAAAGCTCTAAGCAAAGAATCCATAGATGCTAGTGAGCCTCATCTTAACTTGGTTAATAATTTTCTCAAAGTTCAAACTAAAGAAGAAGCCTCTGAGGCTTGTGAGTATCAACTAAATACGATTAAGTATCAACTAAATACGATTAAGTATCTTCTTACTATGTTGTTATGTATAAAATGGTGTTGGCAATGGATATGGTAACAATTATTCAGTGTGTTCAACATTTCCTAAAGTAACTTTTTTATTAGTATGTGACCTGCATAGTATTGGCATTGAAAGCGTTGTTGGTGCCAAGAATGGAGAAAAATTATCTAGTGGTCTAAATGATGTTATATGCTCTGCTTGTGAGATGTCTGTCATCTGGATGCAAAACCAGCTTAGGCAGAATCAGACGAAGGAGCAGATCTTAGACTACATTGATAAGGTAACGTATTCTGAGCTGTTATGGGGTTGTAATGCATGTTGGACGTTACTCATGGTTGATGTCTTATTTTGCAGCTTTGTGATCGGTTGCCTAGCCCAATGGGTCAATCAGGCGTCAATTGTGGAAGTCTTTCATCCATGCCTAATGTTGCTTTTACCATTGGTGGTAAAACTTTTGAGCTCACCCCAGAACAGGTAGGATATGTGTCCAGTCGTTGATATTCTATTCCAAGTCATGGGGATGCAGAGGCTTCCAAGTCCTTGTGTTTGTTGCATGAATTAAGTAACCAACTACAACTCGATTAGTCAAATAATCAAACTATGGGGATGTGTATGCAACACACATGTGGCAGGGCATAAGAAAAAGAAAGCAGTTTGGCATGATATAATCTAACTTCTACACCAGTATTGAATTTCCATTTAATATTTCCTTTTTGATTTGGTGTTCAGTACATTCTCAAGGTCGATGAGGGAGCTCAAGCTCAGTGCATCAGTGGATTCATGGCAATGGATATTCCTCCTCCTCATGGACCTCTTTGGTAGGATTTCTTCCGATATATATGCTATTATTTTGCCTTTTTTCTTCCCTTGGTAGTTGGGTCGGGCTAGATTTAGTTCTGGTAGTGTTTGTTTGGTAACTAAATCCTACACTCAGGAAACCAGCATGACCTATTACCCATATTGTATTATTCTTCAGATATTTAGAACACAAGTTAAAAATCAATAAATTCTAGCATTTAAATATCAAAATAATTAATGTCTACTAGAAACCCAGAGAGATTACGCTTTCATGAGCCAGGATGACACACATCACACATGCACTGCTTAATTTTACTTTTAACACCAATTGAGGTTGATCATTTCTTAGATCTGTTCATAGTTGCTTAAAACCTTTGTTGTAAATGACCTACCCTTTGTTGTTTTCGAACTTTTTCAATTGAGAACAAAAAAAAGTCGAGAGAATGGCAGTGCTCCTGCCTAAGACCTCGCCAGTATCACTAGTATTGTCTTTTGTAACATATCAACGAAGACGATGGAAATCGACACCTCGCCCCTTGTCCAAACAAATATAAAGATCATAAGAGCGGTAGAGCGGTAGAGGGCAAAGCGTCCCTGTTCGACCAAGCTAACACTCAATACCAATGGTCACAAGAACGACAGAGGGAAAAGCGCTCATGTTCGACCAAGCTAATACTTAATACCAATGGTCACAAGAGCGGCAGAGGGAAAATCGTCCTTGTTCGACCAAAGCCAATACCCAACACCAATGGTCATAAGAGAGGCAGAGGGCAAAGCGCCCTGTTCGACCAAGCCGACACACCACCAATGATTGTGGCAGTGGGAACGGCTTGCGCGGCCTCCATCCCAGTCCAAGACATGCAAACAAAATGGTCACAAGAGCGGAAGAGGAAAAAACGCCCATGTTCGACCAAGCCAATACTAATGGTCACAAGAGCGACAGAGGGCAAAGCACCATTGTTCGACCAAGCCAATATTAATGGTCACAAGAGCGACAGAGGGAAAAACGCCCATGTTCGACCAAGCAACTAAGTACAAATGGTCACAAGAGCGGCAAAAGGGAAAATGCCCATGTTTGGCCAAGTAACTGAGTACAAATGATCACAAGAGCGGTAGAGGGAAAAACGCCTCAGCTCGACCAAGCGACTAAGTACAAACGGTCACAAGAACGATAGAGGGCAAAGTTGTAGCGCCCCAAAATCCACCTGTTTAGAAATCTAAGAGATTATACTACATTTTGAGGCACAATGGATCGAAAACATCTATTTGATGTGTGTCGTAAGTGCAACAAATTAATCAATATATTTCTCATTAATTAACTAGTAATATATCGATAGTAATGATCGTTCCCACAGAGAGCTGTGTAATTGATAGTTTATTTAGATTAGAAAAACTAGAATAAATACTAAAAAGGAGGGTTGGTTGTAAGTTGACTAAAAAGAAAATAAACATAAATAAGAAAGATGATTAGGGAGTCATTCGCCGTTACCAAACGTTGACTGAACCAGTATACTTATCTATCTTTCGTAAGAATCATTCATCGCCAACCGTAGAATAGCAGCTAGATCAGTATTATCCCCAAAACTCCTTTTAACACTGGATACGGAAGTTCTCGACTACCAGATTTTATTCGTCTGAACCACCAAGTAGTAGATCACTCAAGGTGTAACCCAATCAAATGTTTTAAGCTTTGTGAATTTAGGTTGATCCCAGTAGTTAAACTCTTCTATCAAAGTCCACTTGCTGGTTTTATCTTCACTCGCAATTGCTCTACAGAATCCCTTTGCAAGATCTCGTGATTTCTACTTGTGTACGAGTCGATGGACAATTATTTATCTCATAACTTAATACTAGCATTAAACTGATCAATAGATTAATCCAATTGTACACTTGAACAATCTATAAACCAATCATAAGCCCTAGGTTTAATAAAAACAAACGATAATGATTAAAACTCCAAATAAACTTGTATTACTAATAAAGCTTCACGCTTAGAACATTGAATTTATCCGTAATCAACAAAAGAATTAGCTACTCATACTACAAAGAAGATTAAGAAGAGTAATAATGGTGGTTTTTCCCAAAAGGGGTAAACCCTAGGTTTTTGATGTAGAGTTGAGGTGGAGTATATGAGATTATTTCCTAGATGTGGAATATATCTTGTTTGATCTTTAGATGTCTTCTTTCATAGCTTTCAATGCTTGACCCTCATGTCTCCTCTCTTCTAGAGTTAAGACCCTATTGGGACCAAGTTTCCTCCTTTTAGAAGTCCAAAACGCGTCCAAGAAGTCACTCTTGGCTTGCCATAATCGGTAGGATCGATACCCATCATATCTATCGATTGTAAAACCTCTAAAACATACTTTTTATGTGTCAAAAATCACCTATAATCGGTAGGTACGGTTTCCCATTATCTACCGATTGTAATATTGTGTGTTTCACTTTCTTCATCTCGGTTTTTTTGCTTATAACTTCTTCGTCCGAATTCGGAATGACCTTATTCTTTTAGTGTTGGCTTTGTATTTCAATTCTCTTCAAGATGCCAATCATGAGTTAATTTGGTCTTTGGCCTTGTTATTATAATTTCTGGATTTGAACGAGTTAATTTGGTCTTTGGCCCTTCTTCATCAATAGTACTTCACTTCCTTGTCCATTTTAGCACTGTGTAGCTCCTTTTTGGATGATTCACCTAATATAAGACACAAACTAGAAAATAATCATAATAACAAGTAATATGCAAGAATTATATGTAAAAAAATGGATTTGACATTATAAACATGTGAATTAAGCACTTATCACTACTTAAACAATAATTTAAAAGCTCTAATTAAGGATTAACCAAATTCTAAATCCTCTCTAAGAATATACATATAAAATTTCCTCTCAGATGATACATATATAATAATGAGTTGATTTGCAAATCAAATATACACAAAAATATACATAGAGAAAACTAACCAACAAACTAACTCGATTTCCTCAAAGTTTTACATCTTGAATGATCATCACCACGAACACTACCTCATCTATCTCTGAAAACTGAAAGTGGGAATAAAGTGAGCACTTCATCCCCAAGAGGTTGCCCATTAAAAATAATAACTGACTTTCTAGTAATCACTAGCATGATTTGAAAATAATGCAGGTTTTATTGAAAACCGATGAAACACGGAAAAAAAGATAAATCATATAAGGTAATAAGTTGTACATAAATATTAATGTTACCAACCTATCAACCGGCACACAATCAGAATAATAATAGTTGACTGACATAATCCTTTGTAGTAGTAAGGTTGACTCTTACAGATTCTTCAATGATCATTAAAGCGCCCTTCACGTAGTCAGATTTAGATTTGTACCCTTACCAGTACATCAATCATACACGCACTCTATATAGCAAGCATTTAAAGAAACTAATGGTGGTAACATTATATCCAATTGAATAATCTATCATGGAGTGCCTATTCAAACCATGCATAGTTCATCCATCATATATAAGATTCTCAACATCATCCTCTTTAAACACCACAATATAATATGATAACTTTTTTTTTAAAGTAATTTTAAAGAACAGTAAACATCCATGTATGAGACAAGAGCTACCCGACAGAAATAATAATAATATTGGAAACACAATTCCACGTCTTTATTTATAATATTGGCTTCCCTTCCTCCCCTATAGGTACATAAATCTAGCGTATACCTTTGGGACTCACATCTCATACCCAAACAACAGGAAGCCTCCTTCCTTTCATTAAAGAAATAAGTGAGGCTATAACCACTTTTCAGTCAATGAAAAGAAGTGTCTTTTGAAAATAAATAAGTACTCCCAAAACACAAATATTAGTTATTTCTAAAGATCCAATCACATCCCAAAATGTAAAAGAAAATAGTTTGTAATACATACATATATATATCATGCTTACACATATCATATACTACCAAGGATATGCATGACTTTCGCAATATATAGTTTTATAAAACAAATAATGAATACAAGAGAGTTCGTTATAGATTCCCTCCTTATTTGATGACAAATCTTGCCTACTTCAAGAATTCCTATCTACAAGTCTAATAGTACCGTCGTTCGTCATCTTGAACATGTAATTACCATCTGGATCAACATGACAATGATTATTAAATGTTCTTTTAGAGTTTATTCGATATCATTTCTTCTATCTTTAAATCCTCTTTAGTATCCTACTATCTCTTTCCTTATCAAATTTTCAATGATAGTTCTATGTCCATTAATCATCGGAGAATTTGGAAGTGACCGGAAATTGGCCAGAAAGATAGACATGAAGTGTTTCAGATTAATTGACCTTTTAAAAGTCAACTAACGGTCAACCGTTAAAGTTAACAATCGACTGAAGGTCAACTATCAATCAACGTTAGGTCAAAGTCAATGGTCCAAGTTAAGTCAAGTCAAAGGAGTCAAACAAATCAAAGTCAAAATCGGTCAAAGTCCAAGTCCAAAGTCAAGTCTAGGCCCAAAGGGCCAAGACCAAGTCCATCCAAATCCAACAATTAAATGGGTTTAACCCAGGACCCGACTCATTGAGTCAACTCAGTCTTATGGCTGATTCGACCCAGTCAGATAATCATACTCGATTCAGTCATCTGACTGAACATAATGGTTCAGGCTACAATTTTCAGTTCTTTCACTAATTTCATTCTCTGAATTTTTGAACCACAATCACTTGCAACTTTAATTCAAAATAACTTTTATCTCATTTATCCAATTCCAACAGATTATGACAATTCTCATTCTTGTCCTATTCACTTCATTCTAACAACAATGACCAATTCACATATATTGATTCAATTTCAGTTCAACTCTTCTTTTTTCCTACATAAACTAGCTATAATACTAATTCCAAAACCCTAACATTCATCTAACCTTTAACTTTATTCAAGGTTCAGCAACACCACAACAACTTCCTGAGCAATTCAATTTCAAACCCTAAATTGCTAAATTCAAATTGCACAATTAAATTCATAATAACAAAGCTTAAATTCAAATCTTATAAATTTTACCTTTCTTGATTTCTTGAGATCAATTCGTCTTAGTATCATCATCAATTTTAATTCAATCTCAATTCCAGATCAATTTGGGGATGGGGAAGAACATGAAACCTTAACTTTTCAATCTCAAACCTTTGGTACTGAATCCGAGTAATTCTTTCTTTTAATTCCTACTTAAAGTTGAACCCATCCCAAATCTCCCTTTTAAATCATCAATTTCATATTCGAGACCTCCTCAAAAGTGTTTATGAACCCTAACCTTAATTTCCCACGAAACCCTAACTCTTCAATCTTCTATCAAATCACTATACAATTCTAATTAAACTCCAACACCTAACACTAATGAGTACAAAATTCATGAATGCGATGGTGGGAATGGCATAAGCGGCCTCCATCCCAGTCTAGACAACCATAACTTCGACGATGCGAATGGCTTAAGCGGCCTCCACCATAGTCCAAACAATTATAATTGCGATGGTGGGAATAGCTTAAGCGGCCTCCTTCCCCAGAGAAATTAAACTCGAGTTACCATACACTCCTTCCATAGTGAAGTAGAGATACTCCTTCCATAAATAAGTTAGAGTTTTCATACGCAGAAGTCATAACGAGATATGAAATGATCCGGCCTGATACAGAGCAAATATGAAATAAGACGGCCTCGATGCCGAGCGGGATATGAAATGAGCCGGCTTCGAATGTTGAGTTGATCCTTCTATAGTGAAGTAAGAGATACTCTTTCAATAGAGAAGTTTTATACGCTCCTTCACCATAATAGTCAGAGCAAGATATGAAATGAGTCGGCCTCAAGGCTGAGCTACTCCTGCCATAATGAAGTAAGAGTCACCCCTTCTACAAAGAAATTGAGTTATACTTAACTGTCCTGTTATTCTCCTCTCTAAAAAAAAAAAGAAAGGGGGAGAGATAGAGAATACACGTCGTTTTTATCATACTTTCTTCGAAATATTCGAACCGCACCTCTCCTATATTAAAAAAAACAGGGGAGAAGGGGAAAGACGAGCGGACTAACAATAAAGTTCAAATTAAAAAAAAATAATCAAAGAACTCAAAGGGATTTTATAATAAAACGTTCATAGTTATACGCTGAGTCCGTGATACTCCATAAACATTCATCGTGCATCATCAACACTTCACGAACTAAGTATATACTTTCTAAACTTAATAAAGAGAGATTATTACTAGCCGAGATCGAAACCCATAATTGACATCTTAAAAGAATTTCATTCACTAACGTCACCGGGGACTGAATACCAAACTATACCAGAAAAATTGAAAACCCAAATTAACTTGGAATAACACAATAGCGTGTTATTTCCACCCGTTTTCTCAATCTTTCACTTGTAGGCTAAAGCGCTTCAAAGGAAATGAATAATAAACAATATCCAACATTTCTTTCTCATAATAGTTTTCCGCATTTACAAACTAGATGATGTATAAATTATACGTGTAGTAGGCAATGTCTTTCGACTCATATGACGATATAAACCTATAAGTTAGTGTTAACACCAAATACAATTACGAGTCTTAGCACAAAACACTTAACGCGTCAACATCAGATAATGTGTGTACGATCGCTAAACCCATGAGAATCACATTTAAATCAATATAATTAGTACAAAAGCCTTCCAGGCCCTGACCTCCATAGTCAAAAACCGATCTTTGAAAACGTGTTATCATTAAAAAAAATCGGAATCAACTAGAAGTAAGAATGAACCCATGATTTTTGAAGGAAAACAACGCAACCCTATTAGAACCCTCACTTAGAAATGCACGATATGACATTTGAACCCCAACTTTCTTCTCATATGTAAAGCCGCCATTTGATTGGACGTCTCATCATACATCATATGCCTGCGCCTCACATGGCGTATGCGAGTACGTTAAAACATTAAATCAACCCATCATGATTCAATTGGACTAATGAAAAATATATTCACTTTGATACATGGGAACTATAGACCCGCTAATTTTATCAGGGTTTTATGGTTTTAGCACATATTGTGCTAAGGATACTTTGCTCCTACTTGTGTAAATCTGACTAACTTGTACTTAAACGATATATGCCTTGAGTAATACTTTATCAGCTGGTATGACTGTTGATGAGACTACGCCTCTTTAACAGTCAGGGGACTAATGTTGATACATGAAAAATTTACTACATGGGCTGAAAGGTCATTACTTAATTTGTAGGCCTAAGTCCACAAGGGGACTGGGGACTTAGGGACTCGACCCGGTCCAAAAGGGGGTTTGGTCCGATACTAAATATAATATCCAAGGGTATTAAGGAGAATGAGGAGGTCAAGAGAGTAAAAGGTTGTTGAATAAAAAGTTAGGTTAGCTTATTAAGTAGGAAATGACAGTTTTATAATAAAGAAAGAGGAAGACATATGTATTAAGGAAGTAAGAAAGGGAAGTCTATAAAAAGGAAGGATGTGGTATTTGGAAAATGATCTATTTTCTCTTTCTTTCTCTCTCTTCTTGGGAAATCATACCTGTTGTGGATAGGACTAGACTCTCATACTACTCTATGATTTTTGACCCTAAAACACCTACTAATCACATTTACCGCCAGAATACGAAATAGACACTCTGTAAGGTGCTAATGTACATGAGGAAAAATATATAATTTAGCTTATGAGAAACTGCTTCAATCATGTGATGGAGGTGGATAGTTTATGCCTATTACAACTTAGCCAACACATCAGTAAACATTCAACAATATTGAGCTTTTAGAGATTAAACAAAAGGCTGCTAATTCTAAACTGCAAGCAGAGAATATTCTCATCCAAAGATACACTCATTGTCTAATATTCTTACAGATTAACATGGCTATCACATTCAATGTAGGTATTTGTTTAGCGTTTAGTACAGCGCAAGTGATAGACACATTTTAGTGTCTGAATTGCACCTTAATTTCTAGTGAGTTAGTATTCGATTTTGTATCTATTACGTGTTTTTATGCTTTTGTAGGTACATTAGAAGAATAAAGATTTGTGGAAAAATTGGCTCAAAAAGTGTTCAAGGCACCCGGGAAAATGGATCAAAGCACTCACACTTTGGATTGGGGTACCCCTGGATCGGGTCAACCCAGCGGGTCAACCCAGCGAGTCAACCCAGCGAGCTGGATCGGGCCGAGTCACCGGGTCAACTCATTAGGATTGGGATTTGTGGGCTGTTCTAGAGAGTTCTATTAGGTTTAGAACTCTCTCTAGGGTTTCTACTATATATAAATACCAAGAGAAGCCAAGAGAATCGAGAACAAAAGCCTAGAGAAGAAAATAGAGAATTCCGGTGAAGCTCCGTCAACGTCCGGTCACCTGCTACTGCACCGGCCGGCTGTTCTTCATCCATCACTGCCGGAGAAGAAGACTCAGTAACATCTATAACTGTTGCTGATTTGAATTTTCCTGTTGTCTATTGTTTCAAACCATTTGTTGCTTAACCTCTTCTGTAACAGCTGAACCCTCTCCTGTAACGCTTATAAGCGTATCAAATCAGCTGTTACAGCGTAATTCAACCTTGTAATCAATATTTTGAGCAATGAAATCAACTTTTGATCAAGTTTTCTTCACCATGGGCTAAGTCTATTTACTGGGATGATGGAG